>JARHVA010006318.1:420000-440000 GCA_037957365.1 Torreya grandis
TACATAACTCAAGGATCTAGGGATGAGAAAAGGTAGGATACCGACTGTTAATAACTTCCTTAATGTCAAAATTATAGACCAATTGAATGCCAAAATAATTTAGGATTATGTCCCAAAGTTCCCTAGAAAAATAATAGTGTATAAAAAGATGAGAAATAATTTCCTCCATTAAGCAACACAAATAGCATCTATTAACCAAGGTAAACCCTCTCTTCTATAAGTTATCTTGGGTTAAAATTTTGTTATGACCAGTAGCCCACCAAAACATGTTGATTTTTGGTAAGAGTTTATGGTTCCAAACTTTTCTCCATATTTCCTTTCTATGAACCTCATGAACAATCAAATGATAAGTAGAATTGACAAAGAATGAACCATTCTTATCTGGCCACCAATACTACTCATCCTCTCAAAGGAAGAGAGTGATTACAACCCCTTGAATCAATTTTTGAACATCTTGAACTCTAGGGGAGAGATCAGGATGATGAGCACAACAATCTAATAAATTTTTCTAGCTCCTATTGCCATTATTATTAACCATGTAATCACAGACTTTATCTCCAAAAAATTGAGTAACAATACTAAAAATTTCTCCATAATCCCCCTATGTAATAAGATCTTTATCTTTTATCCAAATGTCATTCCAGAATTTAATAGACATGCCATTTCCTAATTTCCATCTAATCCCTTGCTTAAGAAGACTTCTAGATTTCAGCATTTTATTCCATATCATAGATCCCTGGGGTAACCCTACCTATTGGAGAAAGCTGGAGTAGTCAGTAACGTGCAGATATTTGTCTTACATGATTTCCCCCCAATCATTATGTTTATGAATCAAATTCTGGTTGATTTTGGAGAGAAGGGCTTTGTTCATGTTTTGGATGGATCTAATATTGAGACCACCATGTGACTTAGGGAGGCACACTTTTTCCCAACTGACCAAGGACATTCTCTATTTATCTTCTAGCCCCGTCCATAAAATTTTTCTTTGAATCTATTCTAATTTGTCAAAAAAATATGTAGGTATTTTAAAGAGAGATAGGAAATAAGTAGGTATGCCTTGTAGAGAGGCATGAAGGAGCTCTAATTTAGCTGCACTGCTGAGTAGTTTCTCTTTCCAGCCAATCAATTTCCTCTGAGTTCTTTCTAATATTCCATTCCAAAATCTTGGAGACACGTCTTTGACCATAAGGGGGAGGCCCAAATAGGTAGCAAGAAGATCATCTTCAGCATAGTCCAGGATGTTTATGATTTTTTTTTAGAGATCATTAGGAGTATTAAATAAATACACATTGCTCTTTTGAAAATTTATGCATTGCCAAAAATATATGGCATAGTTGTTTAAAATATTCTTCCATCTCTAATTTTCAATCACAGAAGAGATGCCAAAAAGAATGGTATCATCAACAAACTACTACACAGACATAAGGGAAAAAGAGGAAGTAGGTTTGATGCCCACTAGATATTTAGAGGTGATATTAGCTTGAATGTATCTCCCAAGGGCCTCTACTATTATGATGAACAAGTAAAGGGAAAGAGGATCCCCTGGTGGAGTTCTCTCAAAGAAGAGAAGAAACCTCTAGGGACCCCATTAACTAGGATCAATAATTTAGTAGAAGAAACAACATTACAAATGAGTAGAGACATTTTATCATTAAACCAAAACTTCTTGAAGACTTGAAATAGAAAAGTCCATGAGACACTGTCATAGGCTTTATAAATATTTAACTTGAGAGCCATGCTAGGGATTCTTTTTCATTCGTGGAATGAATATTTTCATGAGGGGAGATCACAACATCAAGAATTTGATGACCTAAGACAAAGCCTTTTTTAGTAGGGAAAATAATTTTATCTAAAAAAGGTTGGATTCTCATGACAAGAACTTTAGTGCAAAGCTTATAGATAGTATTACATAGGCTAATAGATCTGAATTCTACAAGGTGGGTGGGATTCAAGTTTTTAGGAACTAGGTCAATAAAGGTATTATTGATCTATTTTAAAAATTTACAAGTTTTGAAGAAGTCTCAAATAACAGCAGTAAGATCAGTTCCCTCTATATCCCAATAATCCTAGAAGAAAATAGGAGGGAAGCCATTAGGTCCTAGAGATTTGAAGGGACCCATAGAGAATAAAACAACATGGACCTCCTCCTCAGATATAGGCCTTAGCATTTCTAGGTTGTCTTCCTCAGTTATCAGATAGGGAATTTTGTCAATTAGTTGATTCATAGTCTAGACATTCTCATCATCATTATCTTTTTTACTCAATAAATTTTGGAAGAATATCACCACTTGTTCTCCAATCTCATTATCCTTAGTTGTAATATTACCATTTTCCAAACATAATTTTGTTATGGAGTTAGCCTTCCTGTGTTTCATGGCTAAAAGATGAAAAAATTTTGTATTCCTATCACCCTTTTTAAGCCACTGAATTCTAGACTTCTATTTCAAAAATACCTCTTCTCTACACATAATATTCTTCCAGTTAGAAATTAGATCATGTTATTCTTTAGAAGTTTCTTTCAAATCATCTCCTTAAGCAATCCGCTGATGGATATCTGCAAGTTTTCTAGCTATGTTTTTCTTCTGACAAAAAACATGACCAAAACTATATCTATTCCACCCACATACTTCCTATTTGATGTGCAAAAGTTTTTTAACCAATTTGAATAAAGGAGTACCTTGAATAGGAATTTACCACCATTGAGACACCAATTGTCTGAAGTCTTTAGCTTAATCCACATGGCTTCAAAGTAGAAAGGGAAAGGACCACATTGGCTCTGATCTTTCCAACTAAGGCAGATAGGGCAATGATTAGACATAGTTCTAGGAAAAGCCTACAAATTCATATTATGATGATTATCCTAGTTACTAGAAATAAAAAACCTATCTAATTTAATTTGGATCATTTGGTATCCTCTTCTTCTATAAAACCAGGTAAATTTTTTATTTTGTAGCTCCACATCTAGCAATCTCCACACATTTATAAATTCCATAAAGTCAAACATGTTGTTAGAGTAATCAAGAATCCCACCAAATTTCTCAGAAGGATATAAAGGAATGTTAAAGTCACCAGCCAGCATCCATCTAGTGCACGGGGTATTGGTCATGATGCTACTCAAATCAGTCCATAAATTTTGCTTCAAATCTCTATTATTTGGGGCATAGATATTGATCAAAGACCAGTTTAAGGAAGGCAAAGAGAAGTTAATAACTAGAAAATGCTTGTTAGAAGCAACTAGAGAACCCTAAAATTTAGCACTGTTCCACATAGTAACAATCCCATCAGAAGCCCCTATAGCTGGACTGATGCAAAAAGTAGCCTTGGGCCATATGTAGTCATCTATCTTCTTAAATATCTCCTCATTCATATTAACCTCTTGAAGTAATAAAATATCTAATTTATTATCTAAAACATAGTTTTTAACCTCAAACTATTTAGAGGGGATGTTAAAGCCCCTCAGATTCTAAGATAAAATTCTCATTTAGAAGATTTCAGGGAATGGGCCTCCAATTTTTTCTACTTACCACAGGCAATCTCCCATTGCCTTGTTTCCCCTAGGTTAGGTCTCCATTGTTTGGAGTCTACGACAACATCAATATATTTTTTACCTCTACAATTCTTTCTCTTAGGGGTAATCCGTTCCTCCTGCTCATTACCACTGCCACTTTGCCCTATTTCAACTATTAATGAAGGATTGGTTGATTGGTCACCTACTTCTAGAGCATGAAAAGTATCCTAGGTTGAATATAAATCTATTTCTCCCTCAATATCATCTATTTTTAAAGGTAGATCATACTGATCATCTCTCAAAACCTTACCTTCTTGATCATCCCCATTTATCGATTGGGCATTTATTTCATGCTCCTTAATCATATTGGTTTGTTGATCCAAATAGTTATCTATATCTACAGTATCATTCTAACAATCCTTATCCATAACCTTCTCATTATTATCATCTAGGAAAGATTTTTAATCATTACTTGAGATAACATCCTGACCATCTTTTTCCATATCCTTCCTAGTATTATCATCTCGAATAGCATTTTTTGCATTGCCCCCCATTCCTTGACTACCAGGGTTTGTAATTTTGTGAGAATTATCCTCACCCTCAATATGAGGATCATCTTTCTTTCCCATTTGCTTTGCCTTACATTGGGTCATTATATGTCCCTTTTTCTTACATATTTAACAAAAGGTGGTATCATTTTCATAGAGGATCAACTGAGTCCAAATCCCATATTTAGAGTTTAACTCTATGGACATGGGAAGGGTTTGATTGATCTTCACATTTACACAAAATTGGGCATAAACACACATGGATTGAGTGTGGGTAGTATGATCCATAGTAACATACTAACCAAAGGAGTTGCCAATATTCATAAATATTTCTTCATCCTAGAATTTCAATTGAAACCTTGGCAATCTTACCCAAGTAGGAGCAGACTTGTTGAGGTCTGAGTTAGAGTCAAACCCTAGCTTCCAAGGGAAAAAACAAAGTGAATGTGGACCATAAATCTAGGGTCCTCTAGTAATAATAGCAATCATATCCTCCATAATCATAAATTTAAATAGGAACAAACCTCTTGCCATAGCAATGACTAAAACACTACCTTTGATTCTCCACCAAGAAATCACCCATTTCCTAACCATCTCAATAATAGGATGGATGGAAAAAAACTTACCTACCAGAGCAAGATCCATTGTCACCATGATTTCTTCAATTAGATCATCTAGAATAGCCAGAGCCTTACTCTTTGTGGAATCTTTTTTAACAAGAAGGCTCGACATGTTTTTAGTAGAACACATCTTTTCCCCAGTTAACACTTTCTTCCATCCATTAGAAGGAACGCCCTCCAAAAAATTTGAGTCCCCAAAGGCACTACCAAAGGTAGTAGCATCC
Organism: Torreya grandis; assembly: GCA_037957365.1. Classification (NCBI taxonomy): domain Eukaryota; kingdom Viridiplantae; phylum Streptophyta; class Pinopsida; order Cupressales; family Taxaceae; genus Torreya; species Torreya grandis. The sequence goes on from JARHVA010006318.1 coordinate 424,901, forward strand.
ATTGAAATAGAAATCACTAAAAACTAAAAACCCTAATAAAACACTAAATAGTCATGGAAAGTAATTGATAATGTTAAAAACATTTAATTAAAGTATTGGGAGAAGTGCTTTTGATATACCAGAGCTATGAACTAGAGTAATGGGGGAGAACCTTCTCAAAGTGAGACATGTGGGTGGGCTAGGGTCTGTATTGTCCACTGAATGATTTGCATCTAAAACATCCTGTTGTGTTTTGCATGGTCCACAAGGACAAGTGTGACCCCTATTTATTATGACTATGTTGCTCGCATAAACAATTTGGATTTCATCACAATCCTTCTTTTGATCTTAAAATTTTGGTCATTCAAGTATTATCTTTATGGTGTTTCATTTGAATAGGTTTTATTCATTCTTAACTTAGTTTGGTGATGTTCTTTTCATAATCGAGTACTTATGGTTTTAGTGTCTATGTCGAATGTAAAATATTTCACTATGTTGTAATATCTAATATGAGGATGTGATTGTTAATACTTTGACTTGGTCATTTTTTAAAGTAGACTAGGTCAAATATACTCTATGATATTAAAGATAGTTTATTAATTATGTTATGCTTGAATCAAGATGTATTAGTTAATAAATTTGAATCTATCAGTTTTGGATTGCTTTTTGTTACTAATTGTAATGTGTGTGTTTTCATTCTTGGATTAGACCAAAATGGTTACAAGTATATATTATGTTTGAAAATAATTAAATATCAATCAATAACTAGATAGGGTTACAAATAGAATAAACTCAAAAAATATATAATGGATTAGGATTAATCTATTATATATCTTTCAATGGATTAAGTTAACCATCCCCACTCGTAATCTATACTTAGATGGTTTGATCATTCATGTCAAACTTTGGAATGAATTGATTTTTTTGTATGTTTGTTATGTCCTTATTAATAAATCAACATGCTCAGAGTTCATTGACCATTATTGGTTACCACAACCACCAACTTGTTGATGATTGGGGTGGCAAAGGCCACTGATGTGGGCTCATAGGGTTGGTGGGGTGGGTTTGTCTTAATAATACGGTTCATGTTTGACTCCTTGCATCAATGACTTCACATGAAATATGGTAATAATGTATTTATTAATTTTATTTATTAACTAAAATATAGATGTAGTTGTTGAATTTAAATTGTCATAATGATCTTATTAGTTTCTAAAAAAAGACATGAATAGATTATGAAATTGAAATATTAGAGAGTTAAATTAAATGAAGGATAAAGTTGTTATATAGGTACCTTTTATTATTCAATTGAATCTTTATTCCTTAAATTATAAATAGTAGGAATTGATTGAATATATTACCAGTCTTTATATATGTAATAATAATAATCTTCAGGGTAGGATTTGATGCCTAACAGTATCAATTCCTAAGACATTTATTTATTAATTCTCCCTAGATTTAACCTTCTTGTAATAGATTGACTTTATCATAGTTATAAATATCCTTAAGGGAGTTCACTATTAAATCATGATGTCAATATTCAATTTAGATTAACTTAGATGCTTTATGATAGATCTATTTCTAAAACCTATTCTAATTTGCAGAAGTTAAATAAATCTGAATTATGTTATTATAAATGTTAATGTTTATTTTAGTTTTCCACTCTATAGAAATATAACCATTTATATGTTCTATGGTTGTATATTTTATAATGAATATGTTTGAAGATAACAATTATTTTGTATTTTTCCCTTACATGGAATATATAGACGTATATAATTTGCATTAGTTGACAAAAGAAACTAATGTTTAAATAATTATTATAATTCAATGAATGATCATTATCTACTTGATTAGATGAATAGTTTTGTGGAAACTATAATGTATTCAAAATTATAAATAGTTATAATGTCATCTGTGAAAAATTTATACTTAAACTATTCCTTTAGCTTCTTTCCCATGAGTTGAACTTGTTTGTTGATTTCCTCGAATGCCAATAAAAAAAATTACAAGAGTTCCTTAAGTGAAACTTTTTATTTGGGTTCCACTCATCTTGAAACTCTAATGAACTTTGTTGATTACATTTTTTTATTTCTTCCTTGATATGCTTTTTGGTTTGGTTTGTCTAGATGTATTACAATGAATTCAAAATATGATTATGTCTTTAGAAGATTCACTTATAATTGAATAGAGTTCTTTCTTGATTACATAACTACTTAAACTCATTATTATTGGTTGGATGAGATATTGATTTTATATTGAAAGCTTATATGTATGTAATTATATGTCTTAAATCTTTTATAGCATTAGCTATGCTAATTTAAAATAGTTGTATAGACTATGGATTAGAATAGATACGTATTAAATTATTATAAGTATCTATGTTAAAAATGAATGATGTAAAAATAAGTGAAATAAACTTAAAGGTTGTAAGGCATGATAACTTGGTTGGTAGAAATAAATAATGTTTTACTAAATCTGCTCTCTTATGTTTTTAAATAATTGTTGCTTGAATGAATAGAAATATGTAAGAGTGAAATTAATTCAATTTTCTAATTTTTGAATGCTTGTCTAAATTATATAGCAAATATCTTGATTTGAACACATGAATAACCTAAATGATAACTTACAAAAGTTAAGGCTGCCCTTTTCCATTAAACTAATTCTTTAAATTAACCATCCTAAAAAGGGACTGAAACCCACTGAGGAGAGTGAGGTATTTACCTAGGGTTAAGAACCTAGAAATGGCCCTATGAGGAAGTATGAGTGACACTTATGGTGCTCAATAATTATTAGTGTATGCGGACATTGCTACACCTAGAATACCATAATCCTTATAGATAGTAACCAGCTCCCCAATGGTGCCTTTTGTCTGTGTTTACCTTTAGTGAATTGCCTCAGTTCCCCTCCTTTAGTTCCAGTCACATATGTGTAAAGTATGTTGAATGTATTTTTGGTTAGCATGTCTTGAAAGTGGGCCCAACACATTTCCAAAGTATACTCTGATATATGGATCCAATTTTTGTTTGGGAGTTATTTCAAATAAACCATATTAATTAAAAATATCATACACATAAATTCTATGGTTTCCATCCACATAACACAAAATGTTAAGTGTTTTACTAAAACAACGATAAGAAATAGAAGTTAAAACTTGTAAAATGTGAATGAATAATAAGGCAACATTGTTTGATAGGGACATATGAATGAAAACTAGAAAATTTAGATGAATATATAAATGAAAATATGTAGATTATGTGGATTTAGAAATGGGGAATGTTTCATCCCTTCAACAAGCATCTTCCAAAAATGTCATTAAAGGTACAATAACAATAATGGGCACATCAAAAATAAAAATAACATAGATGTGGCTTCATTAATAGGAAACACATCTCTTTGTAACATTTTATCATTTTATTAACATACAAATAGTTTTTAGTCATATATAAAGGCATGTTAAGAGAACAATGAGCATAGAAGGCAAAATTATAATAGTTTTCATCCCTCCATTCTAACTACTAATATTCCTATATGAAATTTTGTATAGTTATAAACTATAAGGTAGGTTACATAGCTATTTGCAAGGAGGAGGTCCACATAAAATACGGAGAGAGACATTTATTGGTGTAAATTTCTATCATTCTATTAGCATATCATTAAATGTTTACTCTGATGTGAAGGCATGGAAAAGAACATGAACAAAAAAATCATGCTAAGAAACCTATGAATGTAAAGGCCACACATCTAAAAATATGAACATACAAGGTAAAATAACCATAACATCCACGTAAAAATATAAATAATCAAGAATGTTTATTCCCTATACATAGTGTTGAATTAAATTGATACAGTAATGGAGAAAACCTTGTCAAGACATGTGTAAAATGGTGATGGATTCTATAGTTAAAACTCATGTGTCATCAATCCTGAGCTCAACCGAGTAACAATGTGTCACATATGTTAATAACAAAGCAAAGGGAATGGAAAACATGTGAAAAATAATTATGTCATTTAAATTTAAATTTTTTATAATTATAAATTAATAACATGTAAGCCATAATATAAAAAATGATTTGTTTTGATAGTAAAATAATAAAAATTTACTGTCAATCTTCAAATTATAAACTTTTAGTTTGGAACGTGATCCTATGAATATGTTAGTGCTTTCATGTTGGATTATGTTTGTAGTTTTATTTTAATCTAAAACTTTCTACAAATAAACTCTCTTTAAATTAAAGATTTAAATTTTTATATTTTTGTTTCATTTATAGAAGATAATTTGAATTTAAAATTATTTTTAAATGGTGAGGCTTAGATGTGTATTTGTATTTATTTCTTTTGGTGATGCTAATGAAAGAAGGTTGGTAGATTCATATGTTGGAGCTAAATGTTTAAATTTTAAATTTGATAAGATGAATTTAAAATTAAGTGGAGTAGATGTTGTGACTTTTCTCTAATGTACCTTATAGTCAGAGGTACAAAAGTGCAATTTAGAGGATCAAAAAAACTATTGTGGTCAAGATTTTTTTCAAATGTTGACACCTTTAATATATAACTAAAGGATGTAATATTTTGAAATTTTTACTTTAGTTTGGACTTGATATTTGTATTAATTAAAATGATATATATTTTTTTTAAATGATATTTAGTTTTTTGAATATGATGTATATTTCATTTGTAATTAGATTTTGCATCTATTTTGGAAGGGGAATAGTAATTGTATAAAAAGGTTCATATTTTTAATATTAATTATTAAGAAAATGAATGGTTTATCACTAAAATGTTTAATAAACTTATACAATAATTTAAAAAACCATAACACATAATCAAATAAATATTAATAACAAATGACCAATGGAATGTGTCATAACTACAATCACAACCATTGGACCCCCCCTTTACTACTGGTCCCCTCCCCCTAATCCAACATTAATTGTGTTTTTTTTCATAATTTCTATGTATATTAAAATTATATATTTTCATATTTATCATGGTTTCCTAAAGTGATGCACATGTCACTTAGTTATTTCCTCTCATTGGACTAAACTTCAAGGTTGCAAAAGACTTTTATTGAGGCTATATCTCCATTTAATAATGCATTCTTGTTTATGTTTTTTATGCATCTGTTATTTTTTATACAAAACGAAATAAGTGTGATAATTTAAGTATGTATTATAAAAATTTAGGCCACATTAACTTTAAATCTATGTTACAAATATTTGACACATTTCCATAACTCAAATGGCACAAGGATAAAAAAAACAATTGGTTTAATTTTTATTGTAAGGTTACCTCTTATGTTTTCATATATATGTTAGTCATTGGAATATGTTTAATTTTCATAGACATCTATGCTTCCAAATAAATAAAAAATTATCACATTATTTTTATACTTAACATATTTGTTCAGCACCTACGATTAAAAACAAAAAAAAAAATCATAAAAACTTAAACCACTTTAAAATAAAAAATATGTTACAAATATGTGAGAAATATCTATCATGCATATTATATGCAGTCAATCGAATAATGAATATTACTTTTATTTAATGTGATTTTTTTTTTGAGGAATACCTTAAGTATTGTAATGTGTTTAATTTTCTCATGTGTCTACACTATCTATCATGAATATTATATGGAGTCAGCAACACAATGAAGTTTACTTTTATTTGATGTGAATAACATTTTTTAGGAATACCTTAAGGATTAGAATGTGTTTAATTTTCTCACTTATCTATACTTATGCATAATTAAATAAATGATGCAAGAGCATCACTAGTTGTTTCTAGTTTTGGATTTTTCATTAGGATGTTTTTTTAATTCATTCAACATCTTCCCACCAAAAAAAATAGAATTTGAAAATTTAAATGTTGTAACTAGATTTAGATGGTATTTTGAATCTTAGGAAGAATATAAATATTATTGAATTTTATGATTGGTTTTTTTTAGGTCCTAGGAGTTTCTTAATTAGTCTTTAAACGTGCACATCATGAATAATGCAATTTATGCCAACAAACTTGACTTATAATTGCCACTTTATGTCAAGTGGCAATAAAAAGAAGGAAGTTACTTTGCATGTTGAGTGTGATTAATGAATAAAAGGTATGTAGATAGTTTTTTTGGTTAGTATTTGAGTGATATTATTTAAATATATATTATTATGTTCTAAGGAGAGTAATAAATATTAATAAAAAGGAAAAAAAATTAGTTTAGACCTTGTAGCACAAGAGAATGATAGTAATCATGTGTACATTTTGGTTATGAAATCAATAAAATGAATGTTGCATTTTTTGTAATATCATTGAGATGACATAAAAAAATTAGATTCAAGTATATTTATGATTTAAAATTTCTTTATTATTATGAAAGTTATGTTTATTAGTGTATTGTAGGCTTGTATTGGACAATGCTTTGTATGAATTTGTATAGAAACTAAGACCAACAAATTAATGAATGTTTAGAGATTACATATATAAATTGAGAGAGTATGAGTGTGTCTATAATTTTATATTATTTTCTAATTTTATTATATATTTTATTCGTGTTAAAAATACAAGGGTTGAGAACATAATGTGTAGTATAGGCATGTTTGGAAAGACCTTGTTTTGGTACATGCTGGTTAATGAGGTGAGATGTATTTTTTGAGGTGAAAGGAGTTATTTACAAGATAAATTAGTTTTAAAATGGTCTTATTTTGGTTTTAATAGGTGTAAAAAATTAATACAAATAATAAAATATCAATATTCAAAGATATACCATATGTGAGCATAATTCTGTGTGAGAGCATTGAATGAGCAAAGATACAATTGAATAAAAAAGGTTTGAAAAGATAAGTTATGATATTAAAATGTTTATTTATACATGAATATAGTATAATTATTGTTTTAATTTTATAAATAAGTGAATTATTACTCAATCTACAAGATAGACTTAAAACATATAAGATAATGTTTGTAAATTGTTTTAATCATAGTCTATGTAAGGATGTTGAAGATATCCATTTGAGATTATATCAAGTGTAAGTTAAAATTATTTTTAGTAGGATACCTCTATTTGTTAATATTTATCCTTTTATTCATTATAATATAGTTATAAATCAATATTATTCTCAAATCCTTGTTCAATTAACTAGACCTATAGGTATATCCCCAAAATTATAAAAACATTCAAGTTGATGACTTTAGATGTTTTTTCATAATTAATAAGAAATTTTGAAATTTGGGGGAAGGTTTTACAAAACAAATATAGTTTTTAAAATTTATTTAGTTTCATTATAATTCATTTGAGTCTTTTTAGTACAATCACAACCTTGAACATGCATGTGTAACCCCAAGTTTGGGTTTGAAATTGTAAATTTTGATAAATTGTGTTTCCTATTATGTAATTTTATGAAATAAGGAAATAAAGTGTATTTGAATATTATAAAGAGTATTTTTAATGTTTTAGGTTTAATCTTTATTTTAGTGTACAGTATCTCATTCTGTAGTATTGATTTAAGCTTAAGAGACCTAATTGCCTATGAGGGGTTTTGAGTTAGGTGGTTTGTAATGATAGTAGAAGATTTAAATTTTGAGTGAAGCATAATGGGGATAAATAGTTTATTAAAATTTTATCATTTTATTAAAAACCATAATTATTTGTTCAAACCAAGTAGTTTTTAATGTTAGCAGGGCTACAAAGAACTAGATAAGGAAGAGAGAAAGATTAGATGGTTAAAGAGTTATACTTGGAGATTAGGTTATTGGGTTGGATATTTATGATAGTCCTAATAATTATGTGTATGAATACATGATCCATTTTAAGTGTTAAATAGTCTTGAAAGATTATTCAAGAGTATTTTATGACTAAGAGTCCATAAGAGAGAGTAAGTAAGTTTGATGAAAGAATTGGAAAGGGAGATATTGAGAATTAAGTATGAGAGAATGTTGATAGTGTTAATAAGGTAAAATTAAAGAGAGGGATGAAAGTGGATATTTTTTGGATAAATATGGAGGAGGAATATATTTTCAAAGAGTATTAAGAGCTTAATAATAGCTAGATTTATCAATGATAACAAAAGAGTAGTAGAGGATCTGAATAAATCAAGAACATAGAGATTGAAAAGAAAGATAAAAGTCAAATATAAAAATCTAGGTATTTTCATCAAGAAAGTATTTGTCTATATGTAAATCAAGTGTTGAGTTTTCTCTACTTTAGATCGGTATCAGATCCTTAAGTTTCTTATTGGAAATAACATGAAAAAACCTTTAAGAAAGAAAAGGTACATATTTTATAAATTTTTAGTTTGATAATTTATCTTTAATTTAATATTTTGATATATAAGAATGTTTAAATATTGTGACAAGATATTAAAATTTTAATAAAGTATAGGTATATCCTATTAAGTATTGTCAACAAATGAAGTTTATAAAAAGATAAGAAGATGAAGCCCCTATGTCTAAGGTGAAGGACTTGAGACTAGTCAATAAGAGCCTAGATAAGATAGTGAAAAGAGAACATATAAGCCAAGAAAAAAGATAAAGGTTGTGGTAGTATCCCTAAATCCATTATTTCTTAAATAAGGTGAAGAGAGTTGTTATAAGTTCAAGTAAAAACTCAAGAATAGATTAAAAAGAGAAACTCTAATTGAGAGTCAAAATATAATTGAAAAGAATGTGAAGGAGACCTAAGTTAGGTCCTAATGGGACAAGTAGGCAAACTTTAAGAGAGAGATAGGTCTAGGTGAGGCATAGAAAGTGGATATGAAAAAAATATGAAGATAGGAAAAGAAAAGAAAAGGTAGGGAAAGGCTAAGATAAAGTACCAAAAAGAGACTTGGTGAAAGAAAAAACCAAAAGGGAAGAGATGGATATAGAAGAAGAGGTGAAATAAATAAGAATTGATATGGGGCAAAGCTTAGTGAGGATAATTCTCATGATAGATCAGATGAAATAAGGATACCAGTGGTATGGTTGGACCTTGAGAAATAAATTCAAGTGGCTTATATGGATAGTCATGGAAAGGCAAAGTAAATTTCTTAAGAGAGACAAAAATAAGAAGAAGTTGTTGTGTAAGTAAATTAAGTAAGAGATTAAAAAATTTAGGTATAACAACCAAGTTAGTATGCAAGAACAAGGTGATCAACACCTTAATAAACATGAGATAATCATTGTCTTACAAAAAAATCAACTTATGCTATCGTGAATAAGGAGAGATGCTAGAAGAATAAAAATAAGGTTTTGATGAATAAGAAAGTCTCATTATGGACAAAATATTTCAATGTAGATAAGTACTCAAGTAAGAATCACTTGGAGAGATAATGTGGTCTCAAATATTTATTTCTAATGATGAATTTGACTATGTATGTTTAAGTAAATAAGTTGAATTGTAGAATGAAAGAGTATTCAATTTGATATCTAATGAATATGAAGTCTAATACATGTTATAACACAACTATATACTGAAAGGGGGTGATTTAGTATATTTATTATATTAGTCCTTTTCTAATACCTTTTAAAATAGATTAAAAATCATATGTAGATAAAAACAAATATGTAGAGATCACACACACGCAAATTCATGATACCACATGTATACGTGGAAAACTCAATATGGGAAAAACAATAATGAGAATAGATTATAGAATATACTATTCTAATCTAGCCTCATATTCAAAATCTCAATGGTTACACATTTAATGACACCAAACATAAGGAGACACAATTCCCCTATTTTAAGATCACCAACTCTAAGGAAGCATCCACACTCTAACTGAGCACCAACTTAGCTTATCTAATGGCACCCACTAATCAGATCTATATGGAGCTCCATATCTACATTATAATGTATATTCTTAAATGAATCCAATTCTCTATTCATTATTACAAGTCTATTATATAACTATTCATACTCTATATTTCATCTCTCTTATCCTCCCTTCCACTCTCTTCTCTTCCCCTCTTTCTTTATGTATCTGTATTTCTCTAATTGACACAATTCATTAATACTAGTAGCTTCAACCTATATCCTATATGTCATATATATAATAAATTGATCTATGGTTTTTATCTTCTCTATGTTCACACTAGTTTGCTAACACATCACACTCAGTTCTATTGGACTTTACTTCTAGTCTTTAACTGTAAGTTTCTTGCATCTTTAACTCATACTCCACCACCATGATTATTGGTTTCATTACTATATTTATCATATATTGGGATATAGTTTTTATGCACCATGCATAATTACATAAATTATATCAATTACATCAATCAATATCATAGTTTATGGCTAAACTATAAGATCTTGCATGTTCCTAAGCTTGATCATTAAGATGATCATATCTTAAAATATTGATCATTGATCTTAAGTTTGGCACCATGATCTGATGGTATTCATTCAAATTTATAATCTTTAATATGTGTCTATTCAATAAATATTTGAAAATGCACTCCATTCTATCATTGTACACTTTCAGACTTTAGCTATTGAACTTTAAAACACATTCATTCATCTTTTGATCTAAGATCCTACATGCCATCATATATTCATAGTTACATGAATGTTATCTCTATATATGGTTAAACATCAACCACTTATCTTCATCTCATTACATCCTTAATATTTGCAATGAATTCACTCTATCGATCTCATCAAACTAGATTAGTATTTTACTCACCTCTGTGTCGATAAACATTGAGAATTTTAGCCCACTTTATTCACTCATTCCATTGGATATCTATTGCATGATCACCTACTCACAATTATATCTTATGAAAAGAATGATATTTACCTATACCTATCTCTTATTAATGTGACACTTGGAATTAGTGTGTGCCTTCTACACATTGTTATCAATTACCACTATTGTGACACTTGGTATTCCCATATTGCACATTGACTACTTTAATTTAAACCATAACGTAGATATAGTATGCAAGCTCTATGATTATGAAACTTATCACTATTGAATTTAATTATAGGTTATTTTTACATATTAACTTTGATACATGTCATTATATCTTCAACTTATTATTAAGCACTACCTATTCTTCTAACAAGTTCGATCTTTACCATGTGCAAATTTGATTAAGTGTGGGTGATGTAGGGGCATCCTATATGAACCTAAAAATAGTTTAAATTTTTTATTTTAGTACTCTTTAAGGTTTTATATAGTATATTTAGGTCCTAATTATGTCTTAGGTGTGATCCAGGTTAGCAAAAGTTACATAAAATTTGAATCTTGGATTTTCCCTCCAAAATGCCACTATTTGAAAATTTGAAATTTTAAGCCTTATGGAAGGATTTCCATGTATTTTAAGAAGGTGAAAAGGTGTAATAACATATAAAATAGGTTTTAGTACTATTTAAATGTCCTTAGTGTGTTATTTGGACTTTAAGCAAAGTCATACTTTTGTCATTTCTATGTAATTCATGGAAATGTATGTAATCTCAATGAATTCAACGTCAAAATGATCCAAGATTAAGTTATGCTTCTTGGAAAAAAGTGATAGATTCATTTTTGGTGTGGTAATATTTTATTCCATTTGAATGAGATAGATAATAGACATGTAAATAATGAATTTGATAAAATAAAGACTGAGATATGATAATTTTGTGTGTTTTTGACATTGCATGATTGAGACCAAAGGTTATGACGTGTAATTGAATCCTCTAATGCTAAGAGGTTTAATAAAATGATTTATTTTGGCTAAGATATTGTTATATTCACTAAATTGATTCAAGGAATTTTTTTGAGAATTTGCAAACAATCCCATTTGTAGACACAACCAGGCCTAATGACAAGGAGCATGCATATATAATATTCTATAAAAAAATTGGTTTAGAATTGATCCTTTTGATATTAAATTATATGTAAAATATAAGTAAGACAGATGTGAGAATAGGAAGATTTTATTTTTTTCAATATATAACTATTAAAAAGATTAAACTTCTCCCATTGTAGTGATAACCTTGTCATTACTAACCCTCTCCATAATATAGAGTTATGTAGAATGGGAACATTGAACTTGAATCTTGTTTTGATTAAAAATTGATATAAATGGGTTTAATAAATTAATATAAGAAGGTAAGAATATCCTTGTAAGGTTTTGAGATTTTTGGTGAAGAAAATAATTGTTGAAACCTTGTTTCTACTATTAGATCGCAGTCAAGAACGACTAAGTTTCATTATACAAGAGTGATTTGAACATTAAGTGACCAAGTTGATTGAAATAAAAAGTTTTTTTTTAATATAAAAACCTTATATAATTGAATATACCTCTCAAAATTTTGTAAAACATTCTCTATGGAATTTTATATACCTTCAACCAACATAGTCTCCATAAACCTTATCAACTAGGGTTTTATTCATTCTAAGATAAGTAACCCTTAAAATTTTACCAACACTTGTAATATTTTGTATTTATATATTCCCTAACTTAATCACACATTTATAATATTGTAAAATACTATTAGTACATACTTCTAACAAGTGGTATTGGGAAAGGGCTAAAGAAGGCCTAATTTAGAGGGCTACAAGGGTGAAAGTGGTTCTAACGAGTGAAATATGTCAATAAAATTTGTAAAAATGTGTATTTTAATATTAAAAATATTAAAAAAAAACATTTCCAAGTCATAATTATTGGTATTTTTCTATACTATCCCATTTGCAAGTAGAAAAGTATTATAAGGAAGTCTAGTTTGGATGGCAGAGTTGCATAAGTGGTAACTAGGTGTTGGATATAGATTTAAAAAAGGGTTATATGGAGTTATTAGACAATCTCCTAATAAAAATAAAGATATTTAAATATTATATCATTATATTGAACTTATACCTTTTCATGGTGGATGAACTCTTAAGCTTAAGATTTGAAAAAGTGTTCCATTGTTCAAGGACAAGAAAGGGAGAACTTGTGCAAGATTTGCATCATTTTGGTATCAGATCATAAGGATAGTTAGAGAATAATATTATGAGGGAAAATAGAATCAAGAGAGATTAAACCTACATTATCTCAAAGAATGCAATAGAATATGGAAAATTTGCTCATTAAAATGAGGAATATGCCAGCAAGAATGGAAGCTATGAGATAGATCAAATAAGAAGGGTCCTAACTGAAGATGATAGTGATAGAGAAGAGTAATATCCTAAATAATAAGAGGAGAAAGAAAGAGAATATAGAGTGGCATAAATATTGATCAAAGCCATGATGAAGATGGGCTCAAAACCAAAAAAAGATGTGCCAATGTATAAAGTCAATCTTAATGTCGATGAGTTGGTGGATTGGATAATAGATATGGATAAGTATTTTGAGTATGAAGAGGTGGATGACACCAATAAATTTAAATTTGAATTCAAAATATTGAGAGGATATGATTCTTTGTGGTGGGATGGAATCTAGTAAGAGAGAAGGAGAAGAGGTAACACAATAATCTAGTCATGGGATAAGATGCTGATGAAGATGAAGGAAAAGTCCATGTCCAAATAATAGCACACATATTTGTTTAAGAGGTTGTACAATCATATAAAAAAGGAACACTTAGTGAAGGAATATACATAAGAGTTTCATATATTGACAATCAGAATAGGCCACTATGAATAGGATGATGAGAAGTTAGAAAGGCACCTAAATATTCTCAAGTTTTCCATACAAGATGAGATTAGTATATTGAATTTGAAAATATTTAAAGAAGCATACCAAGAATCCTTAAAATTTGAGGAAAATTTGGTAATAAGGCATGCATAGTAAGCAAGAGGAAGAGGTAAAAAATTCAAAGGAAGAGGAGAGTATGACAATAAGAATGTATATGATGAAGGTTAAAGTAGTGAACAAAGACATGAAACATAGCCAATAAGTGGTTATAAAGTTAGGAGACTATTATAGAGGTGGAGATGCTAGAGGAAGAGGGACTAGTGGTTTCATAGGAAAATTCTTCAAATGCAACATGTATGTAGGTCATACGTATTGGGAGTGTCCAGAGGAGCATCAAGAATAGAGTTATATAAATGAGAGAAAAAATAAAATGGTGTAAGCCATAGGGGAAGAAAGTGTTGGATTAGATTCACATATAGTGACACCTGAAGGAGAGTCACACTTGATGAAGAGGACATTGTTGAAGCCAACAAAGGAGAAAGAAATAACACAATGGATAACACTCTTCAAGACAATATGTAAGTCCCATGCTAAATTTTGTAAAATGATGATAGACTGAGAAAGAAAAGATAACTTGGTTTCAAATGAGATGGTAAGCAAACTTGACCTACAAAGATTAACTAATCCTTCAACTTACAAATTTTATTAGCTTCAAAAAGGATATAGTGTGCTTGTTAATGAATAATGCTTAGTATATTTTAATATTGGAAGCTATAGGGATTAAATCATATGTGATATCATTCCCGTGGATGTTTATCATGTACTACTAGGAAGGCCTTGGTAGTTTGATAGGGAAACTAGTCATGATGGGGTGAAGAATAACTATTCTTTGGAGCACAAAGGAGTCAAGTATACATTATTGCCTTTTAAGAATGATGATAATGTTTTTGGTGTCTATTATAAGGTATTGGTTACATGTTACAAAGATTTGGTGCAACAACAAGATGAAAATGTGAGGATAGATGAACAACCTAATGAGATTGAGGTAGTCCAAATTGAAGAATGTGAACCTTTGTCAAGTAAGAATTTTTTAAAAAAGTATGTGAATTAGTTAATTAGTAAGATTTTCTTAGAATTTGGTAGATATTTATAGTTTTTAATTCATATAAGACACGATAGGCAAGCTCACATGCATGAGAGAAAGTCTTGAAAAGACAAGAGATTAAAAAGAGATAAGTAGTGTATAACAGGTCCAAGAAGGATATCTAGGTGAAGGCAATAGAATGAGAGTGTTGAGTCAAGATAAAGATAATGTTAAAGATAACATGCCATCCTTGTGTATGTAGGAGGTAAGAATTAGTTATGAAGATGACATACAATAACAAACTAAACACTTATGCAAGTAGTTAGTATGCAAGGACTCAAAAGTTGATATATATGAGATGGAGTGTACCAAGCAAGGATAATTGGTGAAGGATAGAGAATACACATTTTAAATAGTAGTGTCTTATGGAATAAAGGTTGTGAATGATCAGCTTGAAGGAGTGGAA
>JARHVA010006318.1:450000-455000 GCA_037957365.1 Torreya grandis
ATATATCTAAAGATATTTTTCACTGCATTGACATTTGACTCTTTAGGAACAACTTAAAATCTTGTAAACATGCACACTGCTTGTATGATAACAAGTCTAGATGTAGTTAGGTATAACAAATTTCCTATCATTGATCTATACATAATTTTATTTCCTTTACATACTTGGTTTGGGACATAAATATATTTTCATCATATTGTGTTATATGTAGACCAATGAAGAAATAAATTTCTCTAAGCATAGACATCTCAAACTCACTATGATTTTATGTAGAAAATTCATTGCATATTTTGTTATTAATACCACCAAAGATGATGTCATCTACATAAACAACAACAAACAACATATTCTTGCCTTTTGTTTTGAAGTACAAATTATTGTTTGCACATCCTTTGTTAAATTCTTATTGTTGTAGGTAATGATATAATCTTGAATACCATGTTATAGGTGCCTGTTTTAGACCATAGAAAGATTTATTCAATCTACACCCATAATCTTCTTCCTCTAATAGCTAAAAACCTTCATCTTATTCTATGTAAACTTTCTCTTCTATATTCCCATTAAAGAAAGTTTGTGTTCCCATTCAGGAAAGTAGACTTAACATCTATTTGATAGATTTTGAACTTCTTATAAATACAAAATGACAGAAACATTATTATGGGTTCCAATCTAAAAACTAGAGCAAATGTTTCCTAAAAATATATGCCCTTAACTTGTGTATATATTTTGTACACCAATATTTCTTTATTTCTTATAATAGCTCCATCCTCATTGAGCTTATTTCTAAACACCTAATTCATACCTCTCACATACTTGTTGGAAGGTATTGAAACTAATTGACAAGTTTTATTCTTTTTAATTTGGATTAGTTCTTATTCCATATACATTATACAATTATCATCCTTGATGGCTTCAACATAGCTCTTAGGCTCAATTGCAAACATTAGAGAATAATATAATTGATCCTTGTTTTGAAACTCTTCTCCTTATTTCAACTCCATTCTTATTGCAATTTATTTTCTCTATAGGATGATAATTTTGAATAAATATTACAAGTGACTTTTCATTCATTTTATAATCCTATTAATTATTTGCTTCTTCTTCAAAGTCGAATTCCTATATACAAATATCTTATTTCAAGCCTTCTTCAACCTTGACATTGATGCTCTCTAGAATTTTGTGTAGCCTTTTATTATAACAAATGTAGGTTTTGTTTTGGGTGGAATAACCAAGAAATATTCCTTCATCACATGTTCACTCAAATTTTCCCAATGTATCCTCCTTTCTCTTGATGTAGAATTTACTTCTAAACACTCTGAAGTACTTAATAGAGGTAGATTTTCCATACCATATTTCACAGGGAGTTTTACCACTATTTACCCTTAGTTGAAGTCTATCCAAGATATATACTGATACATGGACTAATTCTCTTTAGTATCTAGTAGGTAACTTGGAATCTTTTAGAATTATTCTTGCCATCTCCTAGACTATCCTATTCTTTCTTTGAGCAACTCCATTTTATTGTGGAATCCATATTGAAAAGTAATGTCTTTTGATTCAATTCTTCTCACAATACTCTATGAGCCCATTTGAGGTATATTCTCCATAATTATAATATCTTAAGAATTTGATTTTTTGTCAAATCTCATTCTCCACCAAGTCCCTAAATATATCAAATATTTTAAATGCCTATGACTTATCCTTCAAAAATGTTACCCATGTCATTCTTGAGTAATCCTATACAAACAACATGAAGTATCTCTCTGCTTTTGATCTTCTTGTCTTAGTAGGACCATAAAGATCAGTATGAACTAATTCTATAGGCTGTATAGTTTCATACTTCTTTGTTTTAAATATGAGTCTTGTCTGCTTGCCTAGTTGACATTCCTTAAAATTAGTGTCTACAGGTTTGGTTATCTTAGGCATGTGTCTAACACACTAATTTGAGCTCACTTTGACTAGATTATCAAATTTGAAATGACCCATTGTTTAATGCCATAACCCAATCTCATCAGGCTTTACTATCAATCAACTATTACCATTCACTTTAAGAAGATTATATATATATACATATACATATATACATATATATATATATATACATATATTTATACATATATATATATATATACATATATATATATACATACATATATACATATATATATATATATATATATATATATATATATATGTAGATATATATATGTATATATATACATACATATATATATGTATATATATATACATATATATGTATGTATATGTGTGTGTGTGTATATATATATATATATATATATATATGTATGTATATATATATATATATATGTATATATATGTATATGTATATCTATATATATATATATACATATATATATGTATATATATATATATATATACATATATATATGTATATATATATACATATATATATATATATATATGTATGTATATATATATATATACATATATATATATATGTATATATACATATATATATATATATATATATGTATATATATATATATCTGTATATATATATATATATATATATATATATATATATATATATATATATATATATATATATATATATATATATATATATATAATCTTCTTATATATATATATATATTGATTTTAGTTCTTTAAACTTTTGTATCTTGTCTTCCAGATATCTTTAACTTGCAACCTTCTACATTACATGTGACCTTATATCCATTATCACATATTTGGATGACACTTAGAAGATTATCCTTCAATGATTAAACATAAAGGACATCATGTGTAGGTCATTATTCATCTACGTCCAAGGTTATTTTACCTTTGATCTTTACTATAGTGTTATCTCCCAAGATGACAAATCCTTCCTTACATTTACTCAATTTTATGAACTTTATCTTGTCACCAGTCATATATTTTGATAAAACACTATCTATTACCCAAAACATATACTCCTTGGCATGGAATGTAGTTTGAGAAATCATAAATTTATGTTTCACTTTCCACACATCCTTGGGTTTCTTACTTAGCTTCTTTTTGTCCTTTTAAGAGACTTGTGAACCTTTGTTGATATTGGGAGGTATGCCTTTATTTTTACTTTGTGTTTTTGGTCTTAAAAAGATTGTTCTACATTGTTAAGTTATGTGACAAAAATTATTTCAATTATATATTATTACATTTGAATCTAACAAGGGAGAAAATGAATTTCTATTTAAAAAATTTGTTCTCATTTTAGGTTCAACTTTAAAATCAATAGCCCTATGACCAAACTAATTAAAGGTATAACAATAATTATAAAAATATGAGTAATACTTAGTCATAGAATTTATTGATGTAGTATGAGGAACTCTTCTAAACTCTAGCTTCTTCAAGTCTCTCACTTTTGTGTATCCATCTACATCAACTACCTTTGTCTTCTTCTTTTCTTTAAGCTTATTTTCTCCTTCAACTTTCTTCACACTAGCTATGTTTAAGTCTGTCTTTGTATCCTTGTAAGATTTCTCTTTATTTTCTCTTGATTCTCTTTTTACTTTGAAGTTTTCATACAGGCTAGTAGATGTATTAACTATGGAAAATTTTCCTTTTTCATAACCAAGACTAGATCTCTATTTTGAAGGCTTTTGAGAGTTGATCAATTCATCAAGAATATCGTATCCTCCTATCAAGTTTAGAATTTTATCTAGTTGTCCTTTAGTTTTCTCAGGCTCTTTTATCAAATCCACTATCTTTGATTCTAATAACATACACTCATAATATTTAGATTGTAGTTCAAGTTTGACTATATCTTCTATTACTTTAGCCTATTCAACTTGTGTTTTAGGCTAACCACTATTTGATTATATTTCTTAAGAATTTTGTAATTTTTTTCAATTTATTTTTCTCCAAACTTATTATATTTTATGATCTCTTTTATTATCTTGTCAAATTCATCTAAAGCACAAATGATTTCACACTCCAGATCTACTTTTCCTTCCTCTTCTTCATATAAGTCTTAAAATTCTTCTTGATCCATAAAAGCTTATCCTATTATCATGAATAGGACTTCCTTTTCTTCATCCACAAAGGCACATTCATGGTCATCATCATAACTATAATTATCATCCAATGAATCACAATCTTCTTTTGTATACATACCTTTCTTGTTTTTGATGAAGTTTTTATTCTTAGAATAGTGGGGTTTCACTTTTTTTATTACTATCTTCTTATTCAGAGTTATCACTTTTCTTATAAGGGCATTTAGTAGAAAAATGTCCTAATTTACCATAGTTAAAGAATTTAAAGGTTAACTTACCTCTATACTTTCTAGACCCTCTTCTTAATATTCTGACAAAGTTAGCTTCATCTTCATCAATCTCCTCAGATCCAAATGTAGGTGATTCTAACTTTACTAGTTTAGATGTATTGAATGTAGCTTCTCTTTTAAAGGTATCCATTTATCCCATTCTCATCTCATAAGCTATGAATGTTCCATGAAACTCATCAATAGTGAGTTTATTCAGATGTCTTTCTTCCTCTATGACATAGGGTTTTGAGTCATACGTTAATGGTAGAGATCTTAGTACCCTCTTGACAATGATTAGATCTTTCATCTCTTCTCCAAGGCATCTGATTTCATTTACTATTACATCTACTCTGAGGAGATAGTCTAAAATTTACTCTTCTTTATCCATTTTAAGGATTTCAAACTTTCCTTTAAATGTTTATAACTTGGCCTACTTTACCTTGTCATCACATTCATAGATGCTCTTTAATTTGTACTAGTTATCTTGTGTATTTTGACAATGCATCAATTTTATAAACTCTAAATTAGGTAAACCACAAAGAAAAACATTCTTTATATTCTCATTGCTCTTATGTGCCTTCTTATTATCCTAATCAGTAGAAGTTGTAGCAAGACCTATAACAAAAATCCATACATCAAACACTAATTAAGATAGATATGCTTCCATTTTAGTGCTCCAAAATGTATAGATTGATTTATCAAAGAGATATTCCTT
>JARHVA010006318.1:460000-475000 GCA_037957365.1 Torreya grandis
TCCAAATATTCATGAACGTTATGATTAGGTTATATCATGTTTTATGAATGTTTTTATTTATCTTTCAATTTACACATCATGAAGAAGGCAATGTAGTCTAGGAAACTTGATTTGTAACTGCCACATCATATAGAGTGGCCATAAAAGAAGGAAGTTAATTTCCATGTTGAATCTAATAAATGAATAAAAGGCATTTAAATGGTGTTTTTGGGTAGTATTATATTTATATTAGGTCAATATATAGTATTAATTTAAAAGGAGAATAAAAAATATCATTAAAAATGAAAAAAACTAGTTTGGCCCATGAAGGGTAAGAGTCTGACATTAATCTTGTATACATTTTGGTTATGAAATCAATAAAATGAATGTTTAATTTTGTGTAATATTATTTATATAACACCAATAGAATATATTAACATGTATTTGTTCTCTAAAATTTACTTTTTGGTATGAGAGATATGTTTATTAGTATATTGCAGACCTATGTTGGAGAATGTTGTGTATGGCATTGTATTGACATTGAGACCAATGAATTAATGAAAATTTATAGTTTACTTATGGAATTTTAGATATTATTTTTCTGTGATTAATTTTATATTATTGTATCCTTTTATTATATATTGGCTTCATTTTATAGATACAAATCTTGAGAACCTAATGTGGGGTATAGACAAGTTTGAAAAGACATTATTTTGGCACATGCTAGTTAATGAGGTGAGATGCATAGTTTTAGGTAAATTGAGTTATTTTCATGAGAAATGAGTTTAAAATGGTCTTATTATTGTAATAAAATATGTAAAACTTCAATAATAAGAATAAATTATTAATATTTGAAGATATATTATCTATGAGTAGAATTATGTGTGAGAGTATTGAATGAGCAATGATACAAGTGAATACAAAAGGTTTATAAATATATGTTATTATATTAAAAAAATTATTTGTATGTGAAAATATTATAATTATTTTTTACTTTCATTAATAATTGAATTCTTACTCAATTTACAAGATAGATTCAAAACAGACAAGAAAGATAATGTTTACAGACTATATTTTTGTCATAGTTTATGCAAGGATATTAAAGACATGTATTTGAGATTATCTAAAGTGTGATTTGAATAATTTTTATTATGGAATCTTTATTTCATAATATTTCTATTTTTGAGTACTCAAAATTCATTTATAAATCAGTATTATTCTCAAACCTTTATTTAAATATCCGGACTTGTAGGTATACCCCTAGAATTTTGAAAAAGATCAAGTTGATGAATTTAGATGTTTGTTCATGATTAATAAGAAATTTTGAAACTTGGGGTGAGGATTAATTGTCATAGTATAGGTTTTAAAATTTATTTAATCTGATTATAAGTCATTTTAGACTTTTTGGTAGACTCTCAGCATTGAGCAGGTTTGTGTAACCCCAAGCTAGGGTTTGAAATTGGAATGTTTGATAACATGTGTTTCCCTCTTAATAATTTGATGAAAATTGGTAATCATATATGGTTTTATATTTTTAATATGATTTTAAATTTTTTAGGTTTTATGTATACCCTATTGTATGATATCTTAGTTTTTAGCATTTAGTTAACCCTAAGAGACCTAACGACCTATGAGTAGTTTTGATTTAGGTAGATTCCAATGAGAGTAGAGTATTTAAATTTCATTTTAATCATAATAGGGATAAATGGTATCTATAAATATGATCATTTTTTTAAGAACACATTTCATATATTTAAACAAAGAATATATCTATGTTAGGAGGGCTACAAGGAAATAGATGAGAAAGTGAGAAATAGTGGATGGTTAAAGAGTCTTGATTGTAGGTTGGGATATTATTTTGGATGTGTATGAGACTCCTACTAGGTAGGTGTATGACTATATGACCCCTTGGTAGTATTCAAGAGTCTTTAAAGAGTATGCTTCAAGATTTTATTCGTAAGAGTCCACAAGATAAAGTGAGCAACTTTGATGAAATAAGTTGAAAGGGAGACCTTGAGATTTAACTATGAGAGAAAGTTTATAGTTTAAATAATGGAATAAGAAATATATGGATGAAATGGGATATGTCTTGGAGAAAGAGAGAAGATGAATTTATTTTTAAAGAATATTAAGAGCCTAATAAAAACTAGATTAATCAAGGATAACAAAAGTGGGCCAAAGGATCTATATAAATCAATCAATCAAAGATTGATAAGTAAGATCAAAGTCAAATATAAAAGCTAAGTAATCTCATCAAGGGAGTGTTCTTCTATATTTACATCAAGTATTGATTTTTATCTGCATTAATAATTATTATACTTTTTATAATAATTATATTGTGTGATAAATGTAATAATCAAAATTTCAACATAATGAATCTATGTCTATAACAAATAAGGTTTAAAAATCCCTTGTAAGAATAAAATGTTATACCAAGATATCCACAAGGACCTCATGTTATTAATATTGGCATGGCATTAAAATAAACAAATGACCATCCATAGAGTTTTATTTATTTTATAGGGTTAATAATATGTTTTTGGAGAATCTTAAATCCTTTATCAAAATATATAATAACAAATAGAAAAATGGGATTACTCAACCAATTAAAATTGAGGGATCATAAAAATAATAAGTATCCACCCTTTCTTATAGTAAAAAACCAACCATAAACATAATTTTTCCATAATATTTATGTCTTTGTCAAACATTTGCATAATTGAGAGAAACTAAGAAGCCTAATATACATGCACTCATCAAAAATTACCTTAATATAAAAATTAAATTGCCTTTATTTAGTCATCTAAGAAACTTCAATTAACCTATTCGTCTAGCTTATCCCCACTTGCAGTCATCTTATGCAAAACTTCACCTCAGAGTCCCCCGAAATAGATGGTCATATTAGAACCACTATTGTTCTACCTTTTTTTATTTTTGCACCTTGGTCACTCTCTCTTGTCACGTAATATTTCTCGTTGATGTTCTAGAGAGAGAAGTATAGTGATTTCAAAAAAAATAAAGGGATCATATTTCTATTTTAAAAGTTTCATTAGTTTCTCCTTTGAGATTGGGTTTTAGTCTCTAGTGCATCTTATCTAAAGAAACATTGATTAGAAGTTGATATATTAAAAGAAACATCTTTGTATTATTTTGAAGTTCCACCCTCCATAGGAATTACTTATCAAGAATCCCATGGTTTAGGTATTGGAGACTGAGGATCCTCATCCTTCATAGTTTCCTACTTTGAGTTTGAGGAATCATGATATTAAATACCAAATATTACCAAAAGCTCAAAGGAGGAATTATTTCACCAAGTTTAAATATAGTTAATTTTTTTAAGTTTCTACACTCTTGAGTCAAATGCCCCATGTTAAACTCGTAGACAACTTAAACACAAGCCTTCATAGTCTAGTGGTTGAGTCCATACTATGTCCTCAATAATCATGTTGATAGAGGTAGGAAAATTATTACAAGTATCAATAAAAATAAGTATTTTAGTAAATATGGTGTGGGATAGTAGACATGTGGTAGGTCAATCTATAATAATATGCCTAGAGACTTTCCTATGGCCATTAAATAGGGTTCAACCCTAAGAAGTAGGGGAGAAGAGGTAGAATTACCCAGATGGGTTTGGTAAGAAAGATTCAATGAGAGGTTTGAATATTGAAAACCAAAGTATCATGATAAGTTGATACGTACCCCAATTCTACTATTTGGAAAGAATCAGGTTTTTTTGTTAAATGAGATGAAAAATAACTATGCAAAAATGTTTTACATAGTGTTATAGTTTAATCTTAGATGTAGGGAGTGGCTTACATTATTTAGAGAACCAAGTGTTCAAATCTAAGATATTTGGCCAAAGTTTGCCAAATTGAAAAATGACTTCTCTACCTAGGAAATAATTATTATTTAATGTAACTAATTATGGAGATTCATTATCTAAATAAATTGAGGGTTTTGATGTAGATGGGTTTATAAGATTCAATATTCCCTTTGAATGTTGTGTGGAAGGGTCTTGAAGTCTAACCACTTCTACAAAAGTTCTATAATTCACTTCCTTTATCTTCTGCCAATGAATGTTTCTCTAATTCTTTATTTGTGCATAAAGTATCTAGAGTGGGAGCTAAAAGTTCTATAGATTCTAGATCTAAAAATGGGGCTTCTGAGATTCCTATTAAAAGGTGACCATTCATGGCCTAATCATCACATGTGGTTGGGTTGGTAGTCATAATCTTCTTAGGATACTTACCCTATGTAGTCCTAATATGTCAATGGTCAGATTAGTAATAAGAAGTTAATGGAGTCAAGGAAATATGAGTAGAGAAAATATTTACTTAGGTTTGATATATCTAACTAAACTATTTCAAATTTTGTATAGTCTATGAAGAACAAGCCATCTCTTGCAAGATTAGACTTATCTAGAGGAGGTCTAATGGGAGTGGCATTATAAATTAGATACCATCCATAGATTTCAATAGTAATATAATATGGTTAATAAAGTAATGTGTTTGTACACTTCATAAAATTAGTATCACCCAAACATTTTAATTTAATGTCCATGGATTTAACACGGTGATATGTGACAATTGTCATTATCTAATAGTCAATTGGAGGTCTCATTGTTCATGTAGTGGTTTTACTGATCAATACAAAAATTAATTTATAAAAAATTATAATAAAATTTCACTTTAATAATACAACATATAAGTGAATATGGTGGGTCCATGATATCCACATACATGACAGTGATGTCATCTAAGGTTGTGTCAATCTTATTATACATGATTATATTCATAATTTTCACATGGCCTCTCATAAATAACTAATGTGGAAATAATTACCTAGTCATGTGACTATTTACAATCATAAACAAATTCAACATAATATGTTTTTATTTTATTTAACATAAATGCACCTTTGTAAAGTGTATGAGACCATGTATCAACACACAAACCAACATATAGTTAAATATTTTTATCTTCATCTATAATTGATCTTACCAGCATATAATTGATGATAAATAAAATTAATTTTTTTATAAAAATCATTTCCATGATGTGACTTAATTACCTGCTTATGGAGACGAAATGAGTTTTGGTTATTGAAATAATTGTAGTGGTCATTTCTATGCAACATATTTTTTAGCAAGAATGGTGATAATTTTTATGCAAATAAATCATCTTATTTAGTCATATTTTTTTAGTTCCATGAATTAAATATATATCAATATATGGATAAAAAAGGTATAAGCTCAATCTATTGAAATCTTTCTAGTATTATATCTATTCATGTAAAAAAATGCAAACAAATTCATTAGTTTATTATAAACTAATAATAAAAGTATATACATATAAATTCTAAATAAATCTTGAATTTTAACCTAATTTCCCATTAAATGATGTGGAAAGACTAAACTAGTTATAAAATTCAATAAAAATGACTAACCAATATGTAGTTTCCTTAGTAGTGGTTGTGATCTAGTTCTAGACTAACACGTAGGGTGTAATAATGATCCAAAAATTAGAATTAAAAAAATGACTTGGTTTAATCTAAAAATTTGGATACTTTATAAATTTCTCAATTTCCCATCATTTAACTTAAAAATTTGCATAATAATAAAAAACATCATTTAAAACTAATAGTAAGTAGTAAGAAAGTGTTGAATATTAGATAAATGTGAAGCAGATTGATAACATAATTTGTCATTGATGGAATACATCTCAAGGACCATTCAATCAATGAATTGTTCCATTAGTTATCCTTTATAAAGGTAAACAATCTCCCATTAAGAGGCTCAAAATCCATTCTCTCAAAGTTCTCTCAATAAAAGGGTTTTTTATTTTATAAAGAGATACAAATGGTTAAAAAATTTATCATTATAATACATATTCACTCTTTTTATAGTGTTTCAGGTTTCATGGACCATTGGTCAAAGACATAATACTTTTACTTGGCTTAGAAGTGTTCAAATCCAATGAACATCACCTTAAAATGCCATTATTTTGTCCTTACATGTTGTAAAAATCAATGTTAAATATAATATGATATAATTCACTTTATAAAAAGCCTTAGTCCAACAACCAAAGTTATAAATCAGAAATAGAGGTTAGTGGGTTCAACTCCCACATAGGATTTTTGACAAGTCTTAACACAAAAAATAAGATAGAAATCAAATAGCTTACATCAAGTTGTGTAGACTAAGGCATAACTTAATTGGTAAGGGATAAGAATAAGATGTGATGGATTAGGGGTTGAAATATCCACTCCTATGGTTTTTATTATGTATATGATTTTATGAAAAGACTTTTGTTTAAACCCACATTAACTGATCTGTATAACAAATATGAGTTTAAAAACCATGTTCCTTGCCCTATCAATTGGTTTTAAGACCATCTATTTGACATGACCAATGATTAGTACTTGGCACTATGTCATGTTAGAAAAGATGCATCAGAAAGTGGCCTTGAGCTAGGCATGTTGCTATGTGTGTTAGAATACATGCAATGTAGTGGTTTGTGATCTCTTCATATGGTTTTGGCACCAACCTTTGAAAACATATACAATTTTAATCCCACATACACTATATAATATCCTTCAGAAGGGTTTATATAAAACAATTCAACCATAGCATAATTAATTAAAGTGGGTTGTTCCACCTCATCACAAAAAGTGAACCCTACCTATTGAAGGGCCTCTAGTTAGAAATTAACATGGGCCATAAAAATTGGTGCATGTTTATCAAATATCAGATTCATAAGTAATAAAACCCCTTTATTCATCTCCACCACATGTTACCATATGATATTTACACATGTCAAGCAAATATGGGTCCATTTTATACCATGTGCCAATTCCTAATTATGCCACTTATTATGAGAAATAAGTCTAGTCACTATTGAATCAACACAATACCATGTGCATATTTTTAACATGTTTGTCACAAACTTCAATGATCCATAATTTTAGTTTATGGTATTCATTTTACCCCATTCAAAATGTTTCATAAATTTATCATTGAGATCTTCACAGTGTATATAGTATTAGGAAGATTTGTGAGCGTCAAATTTGGTCACTAGTGGATATAATCTAACATCACACCTCCCCAATAAAAATAATTTGGTCCAATAAAATTCTTGTCACTTATGTCAAGAAAAACTTTTTTATGTGACTCATGAAGTGATACATGATAAAAAAAATCAACAAAAGGAACATTATCGCCTTTATCGATGATAGTAATAGGATTTGTTTTTCTCTTTAAGGTTAGTTTTGAATCCTGAAATATATCAAATGACCCTTTACAAAGAGATTTCCAAATTTTGTAAGGACTTTTTTATTGGTTGATTGCCAATTCACTACATTACTTGTAGGATAAGGTGAATTTCTCCCATTTAAAATATGTTATTTTTATTTTTTTTACTGCTCAACATTCTCAATAAAGGTAGAAAACTATGTTACATATTAAGTGATGTTATAATAGGACATCACTTGTAAAATTTACCCTTATTGGGTTATTAAATGCAACATATATGTATAAAAAATATTTATAAACATTCCCCAATCTAGGTTCTTACAAAATGTACATGCATAAAATTACACATGCATAAATTTGGAAGAAACATATTTTCATGAAATGAAATTGGATGAAAACATATTCCTATAGAATAATATTGCCTTATTTATGTGATAGTTATCATGTAAGAACATTTAATTTTCATGACATTTTATTTCCCTCTTATAAGAGTACATCAACTCATGTGCATGTTAATGATGCTTATCAACATGACTACTAATGCCATACCTCAAAAAATGACTTGGAAAACCTTTCTACCCATCTCACCAAACACTTTAATAATTTGTAATCAAAATAATCATGAAAATGTAAAATAAACAGTGATACAACCTCTCATAATGGGCTACTCAAGATGTGATTCTCATCCTAGATGGATTCTCCAATTTCACTCTCAATGAGTGATCAAGCACCACACTTTCTCATAAAAACAAAATTAATTTCCTTAATGCTTATTCAAAAATGAAAACATAAAAAGTTATTTGGATTTGATTTTATAGTGCTAAATAAAACCTATGTATATAGACATCTTATCTATTTCTTATTGATCCAATCTAAAGGATGTTTCCCTTTGGTTGGCTTTCTCTTAATATGATCTTATTTATATAGGTGGGATAGTTCATGGGCTACATCTTTGAATATTAGTTCTTGACCAACTATTCCATCTACTACTTCTTAATTTTTAGGTTCTTGGACAACTTCTTCATTCCTTATAAATGATTATTTCATCTTGGAGTGATCATTTCAATGATTTAGATGGAGTTGTGGATGAAATTTCCCATATTTATCAAACTAGTGGCCATTCATTTTTTATTGAGTGCAGTAATTATTTTCCATTTTCTTGGAAAACAAGCTCTTCTTT
Organism: Torreya grandis; assembly: GCA_037957365.1. Classification (NCBI taxonomy): domain Eukaryota; kingdom Viridiplantae; phylum Streptophyta; class Pinopsida; order Cupressales; family Taxaceae; genus Torreya; species Torreya grandis. Next base: position 468,409 of record JARHVA010006318.1, read on the forward strand.
CCATTCTACACATTTTGACTTGGAGAGTGGTCTTTACAACTTATTTCCATCTTCCTGAAAGATATGATCTTTATATGTGTGGAATTTCTATTCCATCACATGGACACACAATGGTTTTTAAATCCTTAAAATTTACATGCATACAAATACCATAAAGTCTATGTTTTGAATCTAATTTACTCATAATTGAAAATAACATTAGAGTACTCTGCTTTCCATTTAGGGTTATCATTTGTGAAATTATGATGAGAGGAAAATATTTTACCTTCTCCTTTGGGATATTTGACTCTCTTTGGAGATGTTTTGCATTACTTTTTGATGTTTTTCCCATGATTAAAATGTGTTGCCTTCATAATTCTAACTTTTACAAATTATCACAATCATGGATATGTTGGTTTATTTGAGTCTTGGGATATTCTATTGAAGATTCTATTTCTGTAACTATTTTGGAGCATTCTCCAACTTCTCATCTACCAATAACATATCCAAAACCTACATAATGAGGTCTTTCCTCAACATATATGGGATTAATCATTTCTTGGCCATGTATGCCAAGGACCTTTCCATAAAAACCCATCTTGAATAGTAACTTAGATCCACTACCATGAGTATGATTCTCAAATTGACCAAAATAATCATCTACATATTGATGGGAATAAAAAGAATCAAAAACCATTTTTTGTTCATCAAATGAAGTGTTAGAAGGTTTACAAGGAAATGGAGGAGATTTAGGAAGTTCATATCCTTTAACCTCACCACTGGTGGAGGGTTATTCCTCTTGTTTACCTTCATTTTTCACCTTAAAACCTAATATTCCTTTAATTATTTAACTCTTCCACCATACTATTCATATCAAACAAGGCTTGATGAAAGTCCATCTCATATTCAAATTCTTTTTAGAGAGATCCCATGATTTGACTTGCATGCTATCAATTTATGGGTTATACTCTTCAAGTGATCCTTCATAATGTTTGGATTTAAACCATATCAACATGAAAAATGAAAATCTAAAAACCATGTTAATATATACATAATCAACTTCTCTAAGACCAAGCTTGATGTAAAAATTGACATAATAAAACTAACTTAGTTTTTTTCCAAAAATGTGAATACTTTATAATTTCTCAATTTCCCATCATTTAACCTAAAATTAACATAATAAATGAAATAAATATTGAAATTTAACAATAACTAGAAATCAATTGATACAAATGCAAACTAAATTGATAACGTTGTTGGTCCTTGATGGACTACATCTCTATATTCATTCAATTGATGAACCCTTCCCTTATTTATCATTTATAAAGGGAAAAAATATCCAATTAAGGAGATAAAAATTCATTCACTCCCAATAAGTGACTATAAAATCTCTCCCAAGAATGGGTTTGACTCTTCCAATAAGGGGTTACATTTTATTGTGAAATTGGGCTTACAAAGTTCTCTCAGTAAAGGGGTTATTTCCTTTACAAATAGATTAAAAAAACTAAAAAAATTTAGCCTTCTAATATAAATTTTCTTTTTTTATAGTGTTTTAGGATTCATTTCCCATTGGTCAAATCCATAGTCTTTTTACATGGTTTCTAAGGTTTTGAATCCCTTAGAAAATTCCCTCAAATGACTTTATTTTTGGGTTACATTCTCCATAAATCAATGATAAATACACTATCTTATTATTTTATTTATAAAAATAGGCTTAGCCTAATGACCAAGGCTCTAAATTATAAATGGAAGGTCATGGGTTCAACATCCACATAGGATTTTAGCCAAGTATTAGCCCAAAATTTAACATATAAGGATAATATCTTAGATCAGATTTTTTAAACTAAGGCATAACTTAGTTGGTAAGGGTCCAGTATAGGATGAATAGGGTGAGGGGTTCAAATTCCTAGTCCCACATTTTTTCTTATTGATAACATTTTTTGATAAGCCTTTTTTATTTTTTGTGGTTCAATCCCACATAGACTAATTTGCATAACAAATGTGTGTTAAAAAATATTGATTTACACCTTATGAAGTGGTCTTAAGACCATCCCTTTAAATCATTCATTTCTTAGTACTTGGCACTTGGTCACGTTAGATTAGATGCATTAAAACTTAGCCTTGGCTTAGATGTGATATTGTATGTGTTCCACTAGGTTCCATGTGGTGGCATGTGACTTTTCCATGTGGTTTTGGCACTAACCTTTGAAAACATATACAAGTTTAATCACACATGCATTTCATAACATCCTAGAGAAGAGTTTATATACAAATTTTCCACCATAGTATAATCAATTGAAAGTAGCGGGGTCCCACTCCTCACCAAAAGAGGTCTCCATGAGCTCAAAGGTCCGCATCTCATGAATAGTATGGGCCTCACAAATAGGTATATGTTTGTCAAACATAGGAGGCATAAACCACTAAACTCCTTTATTCATCTTCACCATGTGTCATGATATGATTGGTCCATATGTCAATATAGGATTAGTCCATTATTTGATACATTTTGATCCCTAGTTGAGCCTCTTTTTAGGATGTATAAGTCTAGTTAATGTTGACTCAAAAATATACCCTATGCATATTACTTTACCTATTTATCATAAACTTTAATGGGCCATCTAATTGGTATACAATATTTTTTTAACCTCATTCAAATTGAATTGGAAAACTCTAGATGAGCTCTTTGGTATGAGGATAATTTTGGGAAAATTTGATACCATCTAATTTCATTTCTAGAGGAGATCTTCGGGATCAAATGATTTAATAATGGGTTAATAATTATCTCTTAGGAAATATGGGTGATGTTTCTTGATCGAAGCATAACCTATCATGGTTTTATTACCATCCATATTAGTCAAGTATGGTTAATTACAGATGTGTTTGCATTATATATAACACATTTGTGTGATATGTATTAGTGTGTATGTATATTTATTTTTTATGTGTGTCATTATCATTATTTATTTGAGCTCCATCTTAGTTGATATGTTATGAAGGTGTGACTTATTCAATGTTTATTTTTAGTATGTACACACCATTATTTAAGTGGTATTTATCCCCACATGTGTGAAGAGGGTAAGTTGTAACTAGGGAAATTATCCTATCCCATATTTCACTTAACTAATAAAAATGTGTCAATCACCTCTTGATTTAATATAAAATTATCAGTTGTGTCATTTTTGAAAGTTAGATTCATTATTAGATTCACCTCTATATATGGTAGATAATTAATCTCTTATATATTTATGTTATAGTGAATGATTTTTTTTGGCTTCACACACATATACATTGTATATCCCATTAGTTTATTATAATGTTTGTTAGAGGTGAATCTCCTTCTATGATTTGATCACTTTGATTTCGATGTATATTCATTCTATAATTTTTATGGGTTATCTTAGATTCATATAATGATGGGTTTAAACATTTTACGCAATGTCAATTGAGCTAAATAATGTAAAAAGTGCTTGTTTATTTTTGCAATAGTAGAAGAAGGTGATATATCATAAAACTTGTCAAACTAACATGGAATACACTATAATATAATAAATATTTTATTAATAGTAAAATATATAATTATTATTATTTCTAAGAATCTTATGTAAGAATATATTGCAAAGTATAAAATAGAACACTATTATTATTAATAAAAATTAAATGGATCACAAGTAATAAATAACTAATAAATCCAAATAACTTAATTTTATCTTCTAAATATGAAAATTAATGCATCGGAAAAAAAATGAATATCCCATTTTCATCACACTAAAGGAATACATAAAAATCCCATGATATAATTTCTATAAAACATTAAGTTTATCGGTGACCACATGTACATAGCATAAGTTATAATTAACACTTTTTTAATCCAATTCTTACACAATTATGAAAAGCTTAAAATATTGCACTTTTTTCCCTTGTTACCCTTATATCAAATGTACCCAAATTCAATTATAATTTAAATATATATGTAAACACATTTAAGGAGGCATCTTTCAATTTAAATGTTAAGTTACACCTTCATGATGTTTTGATCCTATAACTGCAATATGATAGCCATATGTCTTATTTTTATATCAAAAGAATTATAAAAGTATTATGTACATTATACTTAATTTTTGAGATAAAATCCTGGTGATTACATCTACTAATCATTATTCAATTAATAAATATGATCATGGGGATATGTGTGATGTGTGAAATAAGAACTTCAGACACATGTGAAAATGGATTATAATTTAAAAATCCATTGGTTTCAAAAAAAATGGGGTAGACATTAGGAATAAAAGAAAAACCCTTTTTTCCTTGTGACGAATCCCACATGTGCATTATCAATGTCATACATTTCATCACAATAATAAGTTTATTTATTAATGTTTTTGAATATTATTGCAATGCTTTTATTAATTGTGTATAGAAAAATAGGTGAACACATGAAATGATATGAAGTGGAAATTAATTTAAATTAATATATACACTTTTATTATTTATTTTATTAAAATTATAATATAAATGAAAAATTCAAATGGAAATATAATAAAAATGGAAATTTTAACCAAAATCCATTAACAAAAAATGAAGACACTTGAAATCTAAAGGTCCTCTTCAACCCCATGATTGTGAGTATATGACATATCTCCATGTGTTTACTTTATATTTTAAAATATTTTAAATTCATTGTGTGAATTGTATTAATATTTATTTTAATATAATTGCAACATGGTTATTCATTGTGTGCAGCAAATATGTGGATGTAAAATAAAGACAAGCTTAATACTAAAATCCATTAGATCTATAAATTTAAAACTAATTAATTTTAAGGTGAGAGGCACCTCACTACCTTATGAATCAAAGTAAATAATTAATTACATGTTTGGCATTTTCAATGAACATGGTAAAACATGAAAGATGATCAGTTAATATATGTAAACAAGGAAAATTAATGCTACACAAGGCAATAGATGCACATAATAAAATACACACTCAAGGATCACATGGTAGAAAATATAAATATATAACAACATGAACGCATGCAATTTAACACCAAATGGTCATTCAATGTAATAAGGAACAACAAAAATCATGTGTAGAACAAGTAAATCTATTCTAAACTATCAATGTAAGTAATCATCACACATGGTAAATAGAACCTATACATATAAAAATTTGAGTAGTTTAATAAATGAAAATAAACATATAAAAATATGTAATGTATCTCAATATAATCACTGATATATTAATATAAATATGTGATCTAAATAGATGTACCATAAATATGCCCCTAGTTTGGTCATGTGTAGATCATTATGAGTAGGAATTTTGACATACAAATGTATATCTCATCTAAAACCTTATTGTTTTGTAATTAATAAATTAAAACATGAAATGAATGTGCATGTTAAAAATTATATTTAATATGCCATTATGTGATAAATAATGTAAACTATAAAAAATATGCCATGCATAGGTCATGATTTTGTATTTATTGAGAATTTTTATTTTTTTAATAATATTTATTAAAATTTGAGGACCTTATAATATGTTAAATAGTTGTTTATAAAAATGATATGGGTGTGGATTAAATATGTATAATTATAAATATTAAATCATTTAATTTTACCAAATACCATCTTTATAATTGTAATCATGGTATTGTTCATCTGTGATATTTGTCTTTCTTTTTTATGTTTGTTGAGTCCTATACATACTTATTTCATTATTTTATACTAAATATGAGGGACATTGACCTATTTTAATCAATAATGAGGATTTATTTATACTTGGAACTTTACCTATTTTACTTTTAATAGTTCCATCCTAGGAAATTTTGATTAACTAAATGAAATGCACTTCTTAGGTGCATCCAAAATACTATCAATCTCTTACAATTTTTTGACCTATATAAGAGTATGATTGTTTTCTTTTTCTCATCATAAATATCAGTGTGTCCACAACCTTTTTTCCAGGATAAAATGGTAGTGTAATATGTTATACTAATCCGTCACAATATATGAGATGTTGTAATTCATACATATCATGTTCTAAAATATGTAGAAACACCACTATACATGTTTTTTGGGTCTTATTTTTTATTTATTTAAAATTATCTTCAATACTCATTCTCAATCAAAATATGAATTAATATTTTTTTTTATCTATTGCTTTTAATTTGTATCTGATATATATTTGTGTCATATAGTATTATAAATCACTTTAGGTGGTTCATGATATATCTATATTATTTTAATACTCTATTCATTCTTAAAACTATCAATATATCATTATAATGATTCATAATTATTTTTCTCATGTTTAATTATTCTATACTAGTTACAATATAAATTACCCTCTTAATGTCATAACTGACCCACTACTTTATGCTTAGTTGTAGGTAGAAGAATATAAAAATTCTCAAGTAAAAGTTTTAATGTGATGTTTCATTTATCTTGAATTTTGCCTTCATGAAATTTGAGGGAAATATAGGCATCCATTGACTCCAAATTATTTTATTGTATTATTATCTAAATTTACACTTTTACTTTCGATACATTGAATAAATTTTTTAATTGTGCGTGAGTCATGCTTGATTTTACAAAGGCTTTCCTTAATGGTA
>JARHVA010006318.1:480000-485000 GCA_037957365.1 Torreya grandis
CACACACACACACACACACACACACAAATTTATAGTTAACATCAATACATATTATCAATATTATGCATTCATCCATAATTAGTCCTATTATATTAATATGGATGGATTACCAACTTAGCCTTTGTCCATCTCAAGTACATGGTAGGTTATGATCTTTGGAAATTTAGGTTATGGACCTATATGTGTAAAATACTCACAAATATCTCAAAACAGAAACAAACAATAACTAATTGGATTCATATCTATGATTTCTCTTTATTTCATCCACATGTAATGATCATGCACTACATCCTCACCAAGTTATTCATTTATATTTCCACTTATTGTCCTATGTGTATGTTTTATATTCCAAAGTAATATGTAAATTCACAAACTCAATTTAAACTTCAAAATGATTCCATCATTTTGTACAGTGTGACATTTCTCATTCCAAAAAAATTAATTCTTTTTTATTTTATTATGATCTAATAAAAATAACATACATGCCCATGGATCCACAGATTAAGGGATTACCATTTCCACTTTAATGTCATATGAACTATATAATTTAATACTCAAATAATTTTATTACCATGTGAAACAATGAAAGCATGCATTTGAATTTATAAATTAAATACATTGTTATTAGTATGTTTTAAAAAATATTGATTCATAGTTTATATTTACAATGATATTTTGTATTTACATTTTTGTGGGTACAAGAAAAATTATAAATTTAAAATATGTACATTATGTCTCTTATCAACTGATTTGCAAGAAATGTAACTCCATAGTTGAAATCCTTCAACCAGTAGAGGTTGTAACTCTATATCTCTGATTCATTCAAGAATAATGTTTCAATTCCTATTTACATCACATAGCTTGAAATATATAAAATATTAAAAAAAACAATCCAAAATACACACTTTAATATTTATTATTGAAAACACTACTAATTTCATTAAAGTAAATCTCACACAAAGACTATAATGAACAAAGTTCCCACTCTCCACACACTCTATGTATTTTTTGTCGAATGAATATCCAGTTTTAACCAATTCAATGATATAATATTTTATAAAATAAAAAAATATAATCAACATATTTTAATGAATTACTTTCCCACTATACATCTAAATTGTTTATCCTAATATTCTAAAAAAAAATTAATATGAAATTTCAAAGCTTAACTAATTTTTATTATTTATTTCATCTGATGAATTCATTATAAATGTATTGAAAACGATCCCAATTTTTTATAATCTATTTTAAATTAAATACTATACCATATAGTATAATATACCTTAAAAAAAAGTTGTTACAACTATTAAACAATTATAATATTATATATTCATTCTAAATACTCTACTTATTTCAATACAATTATTCGTATTAAAAGAGTTTACCACATAACTTTAAAATATGTGTATCCTAAATTCATTTATATTTTATTAAATTATTACTTATTATTTTTTAAATACTATTATAAAAATATTATTTTCAACAAAAATGGTAAGAACTAACTTCTATGTGGCCATATTTTTCCTAGAATTTTGTATAAATCTTTTGCTAAACATTTTTAAAATAGTCTCTATATTAATCTAAATAAAATTATTTACCATTATCAAAATTTATGAGATGGATATGTTGTGTTTAGTAGTTTAATTTCGTTTTACTTACTTTTATACTATATATTCTTACATTAAATATCTAAATAATATGTTTCAATTAAAAAAAAGTGGTAATACTTAACAAAAATGATTTATAATTTAGATTATTATCCAAATAAAAAGAATATTGATGAGGATCATAAGTCAATTTTTAAGGAAAATTCATGGGAGTGGGAATAGAACCTGATTTAATTCAATCCATGGTTTATTGAGGTCAACCCTTTAGCTTAGATTTTAAAAAACATGCTTATCTTTGTAAGAATGCCTCATTTACCACTTCAGTTTTGGACTTCTTTATGATTCAAATCTTAAGGAAATTATTTGTGAGAATTAATATTGGTAAATTTTAGAACTTTTAGAATAATCCATTCCACATTTTATAAGATTCATTAAAAATTTTATATGTGAATAGATATCCCTAAGTTCATTGAGTTTAAAATTAAGGACATAACTTTGATACAATCCCTTGATTACAAAGGTTTCTCTTCTATTGTAGGAGATTATTTACTACATGTCATTTGGATTCTAATTGTAATTTTTGTAAGATAATACAGGGTTTATTATTGTAAAGGTGACCATTCATAACATGTCAATGTGGTTAGTGTGTCTAGTGATATTGTTAGAAAAAGTATGAAGACTCTTGAGGAACTATTTCAAAAGTAGAGGATCCATACAAGGATAATTCCCTTTTGGAGACAAAATCATTTATAAATTTTGAAGTTTTTAATATTTTGTATGAAAAAAATATAAATAGTTAGTCTAACATTGAAATTATGGATAAAGTTTCACTACATTTAGTTAATTCATTTGATATAACTAGTCTTACTTAAACTTTTATGGAAAAACTGTGTGTGAGTTCTTAACTCTTAATGGTTTAGATCATCTTGCATGATACTTCATCAAGATAAATTATGATAAGTGGAGGAACAATACGAGGAACGTTAAAGAAAACAAGATGACCATTGCAAATGGAGTTTCAAAAAATAATCCTTCTTATGTTTCAAGAATGATAGGTATGCATTTTTTCCAAAAAAGTTTCATTAATGATATGTATTATAAAAGAATCAAAACATTTATATGTACCCTTCATTGGAAAGAGATATACTCAAAGGCTAAGCTTTTTGAAAAGCTTTAGATTAAATTGTTAAAGCAAACAATAGACCAAGCATTCTTGCAACATTGCAGGGATTGTTTTTAGAAACTCCATTTGTAATGGTCATCTCATATTTTTTAAATTTCCTTATATTTCTACTCCACTTTTCATAATTTATCCTTATCAAGGATCACGAAAAATGATCCAAAATGTTGAGAATATAAAACTCACAGATAAATTTCCCAGAAAAGTTTTAGTAATCATATTGACAGTGAGAGCATCAAATAATCGATAAACATTCTCATTTATCTCAATGAAGGGGATGGGAGAGATTTGACTATGGTTAGGAAAAAAAGAAAGGAAAAGGAATATTAAATTATAACCACTTAATATGACTGTTAGATCATAAAATTATAACTATGTTGAAGGGCATTAATTAAATGTTGGTTTAGTGTTATTCAATGATTATTGTTATGTTTATTTTGTTGTTATTGTTATTGGGTGAGGTTATTTTTGAACTTTTCAGTACGATTAATTTTATTACTTGGTTATGATGATCTTACATTTTTGGTTTTTATATGTGTTAGTGTCCATCTTCAAATCATATATTTATCAAAAATAATATTAATAATTACAAAACAAATATGAAATAAAGTTCCATAGTGTGGCTTTATTACATATTTTTTTATCACAAAGGTTTTTATTGGGAGCTTGAATGTTATATATATATATGTTTAATTCCTTTCTAAGAGGCTTCAAGACCTTTCAAATCCTGATTTTTACCCTTAATAATAATAATAATAATAATAATAATAATAATAATAATAATAATAATAATAATAATAATAATAATAATAATAATAATAATAACAAAAATAACAATAACAATAACAATAACAATAACAATAACAATAATAATAACAATAACAATAACAATAACAATAACAATAACAATAACAATAACAATAACAATAACAATAACAATAACAATAACCATAACCATAAATACAACAATAAGAATAAGAATAATATCCTACTTATTGGGAGGAAATGAATTATTTTATTGGCAATGTAGTAGGTGGTCATATATATGCAACAATATTTTTTTAAAATTATTTATTTATTATTAAAATAAGTATGATAATAGTTTGTATGAAAATAAAATATTTTATTACTCATATTTATCATAGTATCATATTACAATTATATAAGTATATGGATAAAAAAGGTGTAAATCCAATACACAAAATTGTTTATAGCTTTCTCTGAATTCTTATGAAAACTTAGAGAAATTTCTATATCTTATTATAAACTAATACAAAAAAATTATAAAACTAAAATCCAAATTAAGTATTTTTTATACCCTTGTGGTTTAATTAAATAAAGAATAATGACTAAACACAATATAAAATTAACTAAAGATGACTATTTGATATATATTAGCCCATAAAATGGGCACAAGGTCATTAAGGACTAACACTTAGTGGGTAAAAATATAATTATGGGATATTATTTCTCTTAGGAAACATGGTGAATTTTACCCAAAGAATAATAAAATATCATGGTTTGGTGTCCATACTTATTAATTTAGTGGTATTAATTTTTGATGAGTTTGTATTAATGTTTATGCATATGTGTGAGATGTATTAGAGTTTATGCATAGTGATTTTCAGGTGTGTCATTTTCACACTTGGTGTGAAATATGCCTTAGGTCAGATGTTACCAAGGCATGGAATATTATGTATATTATTAATGTACATAATTATATTTAAGTTGTATTAATACTCACATGTGTGAAACGAGTCAATTTTAACTTGGGGAATGATTCTATCCTAAATATCAATCAAAAATAAACAATCTCTCACTCACCTCTTTATTTTCATATATAAGTACCCTTTCTATCCTTGTGGAAAGTTATATTAGATCTTAAATTAATCTTCAATGCTTATGGATATGTAGTATCTTGCAGTGTTTTGTTTTAGTATAACCATTGTTGGTTGTACACACATGTACATTATATGTTCTTTTAGTGTAACACAATGTATATTGGTGGTGAATCTCTTTCTATCATCTAAACATTGTTTTATGGATGGATGTTTATTGTAGATTTTTCTTGAGACCTTTTAAATTTATATTAGATATCAGATCTTAATCTATAATATTCATCTCATAATCTTAGATCCAACATTTTATTCAAAGTTATTTTCACCATTATTTTCCTATCTGAATGGATATGAGAATTTATGAAGATATTTTAC
>JARHVA010006318.1:500000-535000 GCA_037957365.1 Torreya grandis
TTCTTTTCTATGAATAATAAAATAACCCATTGAATCAGATCCACTAACAATCCTCCCCATCTCTATGCTTTATCAGAACACAAGTCATATTAGGCAGGTTAGGAGTCTGATTAGAAAGTCTTATATTTTTAATTTTGCACTAGCATCTAGTCCTTCTTAATATCTTCACTTGAAATAAGTATAAGTGTATGAAAACTTGTAATGAGATAATGGTATGAAATCCATCATTTTTTCCTTTAGAAGGGAGGGCTTTAAGTTTCCCCTTAGCATATTACTCCTCCATGATCCTTATAAATGTTATGTCATCCATAGGTTTCATCGGGTTCAATTTATCCTTTATAGTTATAGGTGAAACTTCTACATCAATGTCCAAAGGTTCACTCCCTAAAGTTATGTGCCTTTCAGTGTCATAAGTTTATGAAGGGAATTATTCCATCAATTTAGTTTGTTCCTTTCTTTTTAATATACTACATACTAAATTTAAATTCCCATTTTTAAATTATATATAACATATAAAGGGTAACCCCTCATAATCAAGAGATCACCTCCAAGATCATTGTTTAACTTTCGATTCAATGTTTTTTGGAAGTTATTTACAACTCTCTATGTTAATCGTTATAAGGGCATACATGGTATTCAAAAAATAATATGTTGAGTCTTTTAAAAATATCTATCCAAAATAATTTCAAATGTATATAGGGTATGAATTCCCCAAAACATAACATAAAGGTGAAATATTCTTGTATTTTCTTGAATTTGAAGTTTTTAGAAAAATTGTTGAAAAAAAGGTACAAGGGTTTCATAAGGAGGTTATGATAAACATAACAACATTCATAGAAATAATTTTTGGTATATTCTTGTCTAGAATAAGATCAAAATCCATAATTAATAAGTCTTTAGAACTAGGGTAGATTACAATTTTTACCTATAACTATACCCAATAATTTTTTGTGATCCAAGAATAAAGGTATGGAATTCTATCCCAAAAGATGTGGAATCCAAAAATCACCCCTTGTGATGTTAAAAAACCTTCAATATCAAACACCTGATTTAACACCTCCTCTTAGAAAGTAACAAAATGTATTTTATTAGTTAGAGCTATTGTTTTAATCTCATGTTTAAGTATCCTATAATTAGAAACTACCCTAGCAAAGGATTTTGGAGTATCTTTTAGTATTCCAATACATTCAAAGTTCTAAAATCCATATGGTTTCCACTTTGGTTTCACATATAGGTAGGCCACCCTTATGATATTACCATCAAAACTAATCTCCTTTTGTATTCATCTAAAATCTTCTTCCCCTAGATTATGTTTGTTCTCATACCTTATATCATCATTTGATTAATTAATCCCTTAAGCTTGTTATTTACTTCTTATCTATTATGATGTAGATTTTCACTACTCTATATATCATATCTCTCTATTGGGTTGATCCCTTAGTTGGTGTTTCCTCTTCCATAAATCTAACAACCAATTCTTCCAAAGTCACACTTTAATTGGAGGTCTAGCTGGAAAACCTTGGGTTATGAGTTTTCATTACTATAGAATTTTAATTATATCATAAGATTAGTTAATAAAATCCATAATGACACTCATTATTTCTAAAATTTTTATGTTAACTATAGTCAACCCTGATCTATTATGTACTAAGATAAGATTGAATCGCATGTTAACTATTTTTTGAGATTGCTTTAATAAATGAATATTTTTTTATATTATATTTTTGGAAGATAATTGTTATTTTACTAAGTAAATTATATAAATCATTCATAGTGGAAGATAAATATGTAGGATATGGGTCATTTATAAATGTTGTATCATTTAATATATTATAATTGATATCTTTGTAGATGGATTATTTATTTAGTTTTTTAAGGATATAAATATTAAATTATTTATTCACTAATAGATAAAAAGACATCATACCTTAATTTTGGTTTTTTGGCATCATGGGAGGTAGAAGGGGAGGATGAGGAACATATGGAATACCTTCATTCTATCTTTCATTGTGGGGCACCTAACCTCTTCACGTAATAAAAACCATAAATAAGGTACATAATATAAGTCTTTGGTGAATAATGGGTGTATGATTGTAGCTATAAAAATATTTATTTCTAGCGGGAAATTAAAAAAAGGAGTCATACATTCACTTTGGTGTCTAGTATTAATCGAAATCAATTCATATTCAATATTTCAAAAATATAAATTAAGGTAGTCCAAGTATTATTTTTGATGAAATTTAATCTTAATATTTTTGAATAATTTTGTGACCATTTTGGATATACAATTGTTACATGTATTGTGTATCTTTTTGAATAAACATATACTGATTTATAATCATGGATTTAATTAAATAATATAAACTATGTTCATCAATTCTGGCCATGAGTAATTAATGATAATGAGGGTAAATTAGACATCAAGTATGAAATTAATCCTAAAGATACAATTAGTAAACCCTAAGGGGAAAATTAATAAATACTAGGGAGAAATTAAGGTTTTCATGATCAATATAAATGCCAATTTCACGTATATATCTTACCTTATTTTTCATTTAGTGTACTATAATATTCTTTAAGATATTTATAAATTTAAATAGATCAAAATGACACATTATAATATAATTAAATTATTACACTTTACTTTTTATTGATCCATGAGGATACCCATAACTAATCTTATAAAATGGTCCTAAATTATGTTGAAACTATCCACACATCAAACATCTCATTGACATACTTCTAATGTAATTTGAATGGATTCAGTTCGACACCATATGTGTAAGTTATATCATGATAAAATTGAATGTAAATAACTGAAAAAATATGGACAAGTTATAGTGATAAAATCATCATGATGTATGGAATTGCACTTGTGGTATAATCATATCATGACACATGCAAAAATCATATGGTGATACATTATAGAGAGATAATAAAAATGGGTTTGTACAGATTTAATCTTAGGTCTTTGATAGTGTATCTATTAGTGTGTAACCCATGTTATTTACTAGTTATGGGCACTTAAACTAGTGGGGTCATCTTTTTTAAGGAAGGGTACCCTCCCGCCCTTCTTCACAATATAGTAGAGGAAATTTTACATACAAATATTATTGCAGGAATTAATAAAATGCATGTACAACTAAATTCACATGTATTTTCAAAGTGTAGTGATTAAATACACCTTATGACATCCCCTCTAGATCCGATAATAAGCTAGTATAATGGATGGTTTTCATGACCATATAACAATGCATGACACTTCTATTTAAACATATAATTTCTTCATATTATAATGAATGTGTGATTAAAGGATGGCATATTTAGAGATTATCAAGGAGATAAGACTTTTTATTACACCCTTAATTTTTACATATAAAAGTGAATATAGGATCAAGCATCTAATAATATGTTAAAGGGTTATCCAAAAACATAACATGGGGTGTGGTGCTCAACCCTATAACCTCCCATGGCCCATGTTTTTATCTTACCTAGTACCAAAAATATGGTATGTATGCTTTAAAATGTGGTCCCAAAGCCTAAAAAATGTGTAGGAAGGTTGATTTGAATGCCAAAAAGAATGTTAAAAGGATAAGCACCTTAGCCATTTTATCACAAATATGGATACAATATAAAAATGATGAATTTGTATCGAAACTATAATTTTTATCCTCTTTTAGGAGATAAAAAGTATGTTTTATGTATTTTTATTATAGGGGAATAAAATTGAAGGCCAAAAGTCCATTGCATAAATCTCTTATAGACAATATAGGGAATGTTTGAATCCCCTTATTTGGATAAATATCCCATTATTATGATAAGTACCCCATTATTGGGAGAAAATTCCCCTTATTGGGAGAAATAGACCGTAATGGGAGATAAATTGATGTAATAAAGTGTATTTTGTATCATTTAAGTCGATCGATTCATACTTTGAATAAACTCAGAGATTTAGGCTGATTTAAGTGAACTGCCTTATCAACTAGTAGTGTAATGTTATCTCTTCTTATCAACACTTACATTAATTTCATATTTTAAAAATTGTTAATGTTAATTAATTAAAATAAAATTTCACATAAAGATTAAAAATTGAAAAAATTGTTAAGGTATTTGAAATTGGAGAAACTAGTTCAGTTTAAATAAATAGTGATATTTGGATCATATATATAACTTAATGAAAATACAAGATACAAAGGATGATTTTGTTTTGTGTGAGAATAAATATATGTGCGTGTTTCAAGAAGGACTAAAACTATATTATGAGTTATTCATGTCTTATAATTGATAGTTTGGACATGTTTGGATGAATCCAGAAACAATTATTGCTTGAGTTAGTAATAGTTATCTAATATTTGATGGAAACATCCCTATCATTTTTAGTGTATTTTTTCCATAACTCATTGTGTGTCCATATAAACCACTATTTAATGTATTATTAGGATCTTGATATTTGTTTGAGTCCATAATTTCATGTCTATCACATTGAAATCCTAGATTCACTATTGAAACTATGTTTTTATACAAAATAGAATGCATTAGATAGATTCACCTAACCATAACCATGTGGTAGCTAAGTGGCTGAGTGCTCTTTATGTTTCCAATAATCTAGAAAGGGATGATCACTTGCATTTCTCTAGATTATGCATATGCATGAAATGATGATCAATTGTTATGGATGTAACCCTTATTATATCTTTTAATCACTTGAAAATGGGAAAAATTGTCTTGGATTGAAGGTTATTCAGACTTGGAGAAGATGTCTTCCTAGTGACTTATTTTTTAGTTGGAAGAATTAGGGTTACTCCTCTCAATGTGTAAATGGTGTCTTCTAAGTAATAGATGTAATCTTAAAAAATTATAAATAAGAATTGGATTAGGTGTATTATCTTTAAAAATATGAATATTTGGTTAAACATAAAATGCCATTAACATGAAAAATGTACAAAATGACCTATAATAACAAGTTTAATATTGAAAATGAATGTTAAAGGGTGATCTGACATATCAGACATGTGGACGAGTGGAGTAGTCACAATCATATAGGTCTGAGAATATCTTTATATGAAATATGAATAATGATTTAAATATCAATAGAGGGTTTGATAATAATAATAATAATAATAATAATAATAATAATAATAATAATAATAATAATAATAATATAAATGAGCATGTAAAATGTAATTCCTATAGGTGAATGATATAAAATAGAGAAGGATAGGCCTATGAAATTTGTATAGGTATGAAATAAGGGTGTGCATGATCTATACAAGTATGCACAAGTCACATGACATAAATATACCTAAGTACTAACATATTAAGGCACATATAATACCATATTTTAGTGTTGACATATTCCATGCCATAATTGTTTTCCACTACCAAAGTACTTGTTATATGTTGAACGCATCTTTAAAATTATCAAATACCAGATTTGATAATTTAGATTTAACTAAATTTATAATATGTTTATTCACATAATTTACTCTAATTTAAATATTATATACTCTTCTAGGAGAACATAATTTAATGTAGATTATCAATAATTCTAGATATTGCATATAAATTTAAAAAATTACATTTACATGTAATATTTAAATATTTATTCAATATATATATATATATATATATATATATATATATATATATATATTGATATTTATATTTTAATAATTAAATAAGCATATATTTTACTTAGTTATCAATGAAAAACATAATTCATATCTATGTATGTATATATGTATATACATACATATACATATAATTAAACACATACATATAGAATTGTGTGTGTGTGTGTGTGTGTGTCTATCTATCAATCCATCAATCAATTTATCCATCCATCCATCCATATCCATCCATCCATCCATCCATCCATCCATCCATCCATCTATCTATCGATCTATCTATCTATCTATCTATCTATCTATCTATCTATCTATCTATCTATCTATCTATCTATCTATCTTTCTTTCTTTCTTTCTTTCTTTCTTTCTTTCTTTCTTTCTTTCTTTCTTTCTTTCTTTCTTTCTTTCTTTATTTCTTTCTTTCTTTCTATATTTAATATAATAAAATTAATAAAAATGATAAAACTAATATATCCCTTTTTAAAAAGTGAGATGTGAATCAACCATTTTACATTTTTCTAAATGCATAAATATTGAGGGAAAAGTAAATTCAACACCCATGTCATGCATTGTATAAGGCATAATTACCAATATTTTTCATGAATTTTTTTTTCAATGTCATGCCCAACCTATCCTAAGTTTCGTATACATCGAATGATCACTCAATAACCACCAAAAATTCCTTTGAGAAACAAATTAATATCACATGAAAATAAAAAATAGAATTAATTAGTAATACTTTAATACATTTTAAAATGAATCGTTGCACCCTTGTAAAGTTTTTTAGGTCATTCTATGGAAAATTTTCATGTATGATTGGAAAAATTAAATGAATATTTTAATAATTTAAATTGTGTTGTAAAATTATAGAGCCATACGCATGCCCCATCTCGACTTCATACCTAAATATGAAATAATATTGTAATTGACATAGAAATAGGTCAACATGTTTTCTTTTTATTAGTCTTTAAAGGTAAATTTGAGGAATCATTTTGATTTAAATGTAAATTAAATTATTCCTTTTTGACCAATAAAATTTTATCATTTTTTGTAATTGGGAAAAATTACATTTTTGCAGTAGTCAAGTTGTGTATTTTTAAGAAAAATCATGAAAAGGGTCATTTTATCTTTATTTTTATTGGTCAAAGATTTTTACCTATTAATTATGGGTAAATTAGTGATTTAATCAATTTTTAATTCATGCATATAGATTTACAAGGCTAAAAGTGAATTAAATTGTATTAACATAAACTAGAGGATATGATGTTCTAAAAAACATTAGCTAGTGTTTGATTTATACAATTGTAGTGTAATAACTATTATAAGAATTAAATTCAAATTTTACATATAATAAATCATACATTAAATTATTTAATGTATTTTACCATTCCAAATAACTAATTTTAATATGCACTGCACATCACTAGTGTTTTTTTAGTGAATCAATAAAATGTATGTGATGGTTTTTATGAGTATTTTCAAATATTTATTCTTAAATTTATTCTTAATATTTTTAATTTAATTTTAATTATATAATGGAATTGAAAAACATGCAAAAAAAATAAATTCATATGTGTAGGAGGTATCATGTTATTTCTATTTAAGAATACATGCCAATTCAACTATTTAAGAAAGTTTATGAGACCAATACATTGCTAAAAACAAAATGTGGTATGTAGACCATGGTCTCCTTAAAAATATATTTAATAAATAATTATATTTTCTTAAGGTTCATGTTTTCTATGCTTTGTACATTTAATTTTTAGTAATATATGTTTATTCTTCTATGTGTCTATCCTATATTGTTAATCTTATATATATATATATATATATATATATATATATATATATATATATATATATATATTCACTTTTATGTTGTGTCAAATAGAACATATATAATCATGATATTGTATCCTAAGTTTACATACATAGTTATATGTATGTTTCTTCAACAAAATAAATAATTTGATTAGACATCAAGTTGTGTTAAAAAAGAAAAAACTGTCAAACTAAGCAATTTTAGCTTTTAGAGCTACTAATTATTCAATGAATTGACAAGTCTATGATAGTTTGAGAGATTATCTTAAAATCTTTTTTACTTATCTTTTTTTTTTTTTCATTAATTTATTCAGCATTATCTTGGTTTTTTGTCTTTATTGTTATATTTTTTCTTATTGAATTCAATTTAATTGGAATTATAGAATGGAATTGAAAAACTTACAATAAAAATCAATGCATATGCATAGGAGGTAGCATGTTATTTCTATTTAGCAATACATTCCATTGTTAAAAAAATAATTCAACTATTTAAGAGTACTTATGAAACCAATACATTACTAAAAAAAAAATGTGGGATGTAGACCATGGTCTCATTAAAAATAGATTTCATAAATAATTGTATTTCTTATGGTTCATGGTTTTTATGCTTTATATATTTAATTTTTAATAATATATGTTTATTCTACTATGTGTCTATCCTATTATGTTAATCTTATTCAAAAAAATTATACTTTTTCACTTTTATGTTGTGTCAAATAAAATATATATAATCATGATATTGTACCCTAAGTTTACATACATAGTTATATGTATGTTTCTTAAATAACAAAAAATAGTGCAATTTGACATCAAGTTGTATTAAAAAAGAAAAAAACTATCAAACTCAACGATTTTAGCTTCTAGAGCTAGTGATTATTCGATAAATTGACAACAAGTCTATGACTGTTTTAGTGAGTATCTTAAAATATTTTTTACTTATCTTATTTTTTTGTCTTTAATTTATTCATCATTGTATAATATAATTGAAAAACTCAAAATAAAAATAATTCATATGCATAATACATAGTAGGTCATTTATGTTAAAGAATACACACCATTGTTAAAAACCTAGTTCAATGCCATCAATATTGACTTGGATATAAATTATATTTTAAGAAATCATATCTTCACATAAAATGTAGGTTATTTATTGTTTGATTCTTTTCAAGGGTTATAGCATTTTTTATACACATTAATATAGCTACATGTAGGATTTATAGATAATTTTGTAAATTATTGAGGGAAAAATGATCCCCATGTACTAAGGTATTTTTTACTTAGAATTACATCCTAAGGAGCTATATAAACTACATTAATTATAGGATATTGAAACATATTTCTACAAATGCATCTTTTTGTGGATTCATGCACACCATATGGAGAACATGTCATATGGGGTGATAACTTTTGTATAAATTGGGTTTTTATATAGTTGAATATTTCCATCTCCATCTGGTATTTAAATAAAAAATAGAAAATATTATTTTTTTCATTTTAAAGAGGAAACACATATACCGTCATATTTCATACTACTTAATGATTAGAACCTTGCATTTGGAGGTTATAAACTATTTTATTATACCCAAAAAAATAATTATCAAAGTCCTTTGCCACATACATATCTATGCCTTATCTTTATTGGGAAACAAATATAGAAAAATTGTTATCATGCAAGTTTTTCAAAATGTTATAAAATGTGTATTGTTATGGTGATAGCATACTTAGTTCTATTTGTCATTTGTCAAAAATGTTTTTGGCATATATTATTTATGTTACTCTTAAATTTTGTGTTTTAGTAATGAATTTCATTATGGAGATATAAAATAACATAGTTTTTTTAAACATAATTTGACAAAATTGTCATTAAAATTGTACCGACTATTTCAAATTATCAACCACACATTGTAAATATGGGTTTTATATATGGAAAAGGTGGAATTTAATGCTAAAATTTCATGATCCAATGGCTTGAAATTTTTTTTAATGTTGGCATTTGCATATGGTTGTAGATTATTTGACAAATAATCAAGACCTATAATGGTCATGCACAATCACATGCCTTATATAATATCATTTATTTTAAAACAAATATAAAGCATGTAAATTATAAATAATTATCATGAAATAACATACTAAAGTGAGGACATGTACTATAGGAGGTTTTTCATAAACATATATAAATAAAATAAAGTCTCTTTACTTAGAATAAATAAAATTGCACTTGAAGCAAAAAATAAAACATATGCATTATAAATCATTCACAATAGATAAGGATATAAAGCTGGAATTTGACCCCTATGGTTTTGATACTCAAACATTTCCCCATGTTCATGTCATGTATTTAAAACAATTGAAGGTCACTATGCATATCAAAAAACAAACTAGGAAAAAATATTCACAATAAAGGTGACAAAAGTATTTAATAAAAAATTACAGACGCACCCATACATATTTCTAGTGATTGTAATAAATTATGATTAAAATATAGTATGAATCATTTTAATTAGTAAAAAAATAACAAATGTAAAAAAATTCTTCCAAGATTCAAATCCACCAAAATAAAGAATATATGTTTATAATGCAATCGGTAATTAAGAGATGGAAATTCTCCTATGTTTTCAACACCCATTAATATTACATTGAACCAAAAATTTAGTTTGTAGGCATGCAAATAGGTCTTTAGAAAAGGATTGTTGTTATCATAGTTAAACTTATTTAGATAAGAAATTTGGGATACAACAATCCACAAATTGGTTTAATAGGGTCAATTACCAATGACGCATCAAATGTTGATGCAATTGAGAAAGAATTGCCCTAATTTCTAGATGAAAAGAAAGAAATTTCAATATATTTAAAAATACATCTGGAGTATAGAAACACATATCCAATAGTAAGAGTTTTCTTGAAGTTATTATGGAGGTATTGTTACACCAATGTGCATAGAGATTGTAAATTCATCATAATGTGCAAATGAATTCTTATTATAAACTCTTTGATCAAAATATGTTTTTAAAAATTCAAAATCCAATGTCATGTATAGTGAATCTAAATTTTATGATGATAGTCAAAATAAAGTGTCTTCTGACACAATTCAAAATAGGTCAAATGACACTTTAGTGTATGGGTTTTTGAACTCCACATGTATTGTTGCATTGGAGGACAATATAGTTGGAATTACACCATCTAAATGAAATAATCCACTTGTAATTTTTAAGGATAAATATTTATAAGAAATGAACTATCCAACACTTTTCTTTTGAATTCCTTTTGATGATGTCATTATGTCAAGCTTTTCATTTAAAGAAATATTGCAATGGGAGATTTTTCAATACTAATATTTTTTTGTATATCATGTTACAAATTCATTTTTCAAAAAAATTAAAAATATCATATATAAAATGGAAAAGACAATGTGGATGACGATTATAAATGGACAATTAAAAGGAAGAAATATTTTATCTAGAGATGTCAAATATATGTCAAATTTGGAAAAGCTACTCAAATTATCATGTTGAAATGTTGCTTAAAAAATATTTAAACTAATTACATGAAAGGACATAAAAAATGTATTTTCAGTGATACATAAATCAGGTGAATTTAAATTATGATATCAATACTACATAGGGAGACATGTAGGATGACATTTACCACTTAGAAATTAACATTGAAAACATAGCTAATACAAGATTTTGTTCAAGAAAAGATAAGGGTAAGCAAGAATAGAATGATCTCCAAATGCACTTATTTATTATAACTTCTTTATGGGGAAAAAAGTGACAAAATAATTTTAAGTGAAAACCACCCATTTCTTATTGGAAATGTTGAATAATATAAACATAGATAGATTATAAATAATGTATAAGGAGCATTTATTTAAGACATTTATTTGAAAAAATGAGTAGATGGGAATCAACCATTGTATTTATTTTTAATAGGTGCTATATACACTAGAAATACTTTTAGCACATGAGTTATATTTGAAAATCTTGTTTATATTTATGCATAGTGTATTGGTAGTAACTTGTGCAAGATAAAATGCCTTATTCTTTCATATACATGCAAAGTTGCATATAATATAGCTAGAATAGCATTGCATTATACATTTTTTTTTAACAAGTCAAAGATTATTCCATTAGGAAATCAATGGCCTAATACATAATATAAAGTTTATAATTAGTTTCATAGAGTGCTCATTGATGAAATATCACTTGTTAGATAAAACTTTTTATACTATATTGATAGACATTTACATGACATTATCGAGTTGTTGACTATGTACTTTGGTGATACTAAAATTATCCTTTGTGTGGAATATTACCAAGATTATCCTATACATTAGTAAATCATATTTAAGTATCAAAAAATTAATGAAGAGATAGTCTTGTATTATTTTGGCAAGATAATGTAAAATTTTACCAGATACATCAAACTATGTGCCAAAAAGATGAAATCTTCATCAGCATATTGAATAGAATATGTACATGTTTGGATACAAAAAATGATGTATTATATATTAGTCATAAATTTATATGTTCACCACCTAATGATCCTTTTCTCCCCATATATTACATTAATAATGATGTTGATGCACACAATGATATAATGTTAATACCTTTTTCCGATGAAGAAATTATTATTGATGCAATTGACAAGAAAGGATATGCATATAGTTAATGAGAGGGATATGCTAAATCTTTATGTTTAACACAAAATATTATTTTAATGCCTAACATGTTACTTGAATTATTATCTATAAATTATGATATATAAGGTGGCATTTTTAATGGTTCAAATCGTATCTTTAAATTGTACACCAAAGAAGATAACAAAGATATTGTTTGGGTCACATTTAATGAAAATAATATTTGTCATTATCAAAGAAGAAAACATATTCATTTTCAAAAATTCAATATCGAATAAAACTAGACCCCTATTTTCCATGTTTCAATACCCACTTCCAATCCTACTTATAAAACAAACATTAATAATATGAAGCCAATTTCTAATATAGTTGTTTTTTGCATTCACAATACATAAGTCCCATGTTGTACCCATAAAAGGTGTTGTATTCAAAAAAATTGAAGTTAAAAGATATGGATTTGTATATATAAAACTTTAAAATGTAGCTAACATGGAATCATTATTATTTTTAAGCCTGATCACATAGAAAAACATCAATTTTTTTTTCAAAAAATCAAATGAGATGTCTAGATTTTAATTGATTGTAAAGTGGAAATTTCAATATAGATTGAGATCATACATTAATACATCTACTAAATAAATATGTTCATTTAAAATTATTAGACTTCGTTCACATTTAGAATACATTATCAATGATCATGACATGATGAAATGAAATATACTATACATACAAGAAATACACAAATCAAGTACCAATAATTGTAATCATATTCAATCATTTATGAATTACGATTTAGTACATAATGTTCATGATATTAGGATATGTGTCAAAAGAATTATATCACTTCAAATATAGTTCAATAAATTTAAAATGGAGTTAAAATATTAACATCAAACATTGTGATACATAACCTTGAATTTACAATTTTCAATATCTATACATCTCCATCTACTTGTATTTTGGATATCGTAGATGTTATGGAACAAATATTATCAAATGAAAATAAATCAATAAAAAAATTCATATTTTTGAAGTTTAATATTTTTTTGGCCATCTCCAATAAATAAAAAATCTTACTTGAAATAAATATGTCAATGTCAAGCATGTATTTATGTCTAGTAAGACATAGCTGATACACAAACAATATCATAGATCATGTATAATAAAAAATTAAAAGAAAACATAACCAACTTATAATAATAGGCACTTATTAAATTTATCATTAAGTTATTTATCTGGTTATAAGTAACATTATAAATATACTATAATAAAAACTATGTGCATAGTCCGAAGGTAATCTGATTGCTTACGCATAAAATATAAGCATTATTTCTTTATTTTACTATTAAATTATTTAAAGTCAATTTCTATTTTTTTCCATTTTAGTTTGTGGTACTAATGCAACAAAAAATAATTCAAATTCAATTCAAATATCCTTTTCTTGAGTATATAAAAAAAATTCTAACAACATTATAATTAAAACCTCAATAATAATACATTTAATATGAAAAATAATAATATAATTTTATTTCAGTGTAGGGCATTTCACACCATGTATATTATGTCATCACTAATTCTCCAAGGAATTTTTTTTTGATATTATCATTGGAAATAAAAATTAATATCCATAAACATTAGGGTTTTTTTTGTATTTTACCTCCTTATTTAATGGTCTATATCTACTTTTTATAATTTTATTTATCTTTTGGCAATTTATTTATTATCTTATAACATAATTCTATATTGAATTTTTAGGTGATGTTCGGTGAAACTAATTGAAAATATAGGCTCCATATAACTAATTTTATATATAAGACACTTTGCATGCAATTTATATTTACCTAGTTATATATAAGACACTTTTGAAAGATTTTAGGAGTTGTAACAAAAGCTAACTTAACTAATTATTAACTAATTATAACAAAACTTAGGCTCCATATAACTAATTTTAACTAATTATTAAGTTTTGTTAATAGTTTCAAAAGTCCTAAAATCTTCCATAAATATGTACCCTTTTGAAATTGAATACATATTTTATTTTATTTTATAAATAAAATATTTCCATTTTCCAATAGCATATAAATAGATGTCAAGTTTCTTTAAAATACGCACATTAATTACATGAAAAACTAACTACTAGTAATTATACATTTGGGCAAAAATAAAGCAATACTCTTTAAATATGAACTCTAAATTTATGTCATGTGGAAAAAATAAGAATTTTTAGAAAATCAAAGAGATCAGCCAAGGCTCAATACTCTAAAGTATCTAAGACTTTTAGGATCAGAGAGGATACCACATGGTGCCTTATTATTTTCAAAATTTTTTGGAATAGTTAAAGTCTTTAGGAAAGTATAATGACGTAATGGTTTTGAGGCCCTAAGCTCCTGAAACACCCTCACTTGATGACTTATGATAACCCTAACACATCAAGGTTGAATGTGATTATAGTATCAAGGCGTAATATTGGAGCATATAGAGGACCCAAATACCTAGATAATCTAGTGACTGCCTTATGGAAAATCAATGACATTAACATCCCTTGAGGCTAAATTTGATGGTCATCCATAGTCACCATATTGTTGACCCTATACCCAAATCCAATAATAACATTTTACATTGCACTAATTGGGCTTAAAACTGATGGCCATCCCCAACACTATAATTTATGAAATGCCAAAAATAATGTTTGTTGATCAATATTTGAATTTTGTTAGTTGGGAATGGTAGGTAATGACATTGAAAATTTATTGGTTTTAATTAATAATTAATTTATATATGTGTTGTACACTTATATAAAACCTTGTGTTCTAATTAATCACAAGCTAAATGTGAATGTTGACATCTAAATAGAAAATATATCTTACATTTCTCACATTTAATCAGGGAGGCTAGCTTTTCATTATGGGCAATTCAATCAATTTAGTGTTTTGAGCTCAAAATATGCTAGGTCTAAAGCTAATCGAGGTGATTTGGTCATATTTTATGTTTTAGCTCAATTTTCCATACCCTTCATCAATAGTTTTGTTATAAGAAATATGGTTTTTAATTTCCTAGATATACCACATGTCACTCTCAAATCATTTCTATGTTCCCATTCAATTACAAAAAAATATAAGTCTAAAAAGTTGGTAAGTATTTTTAAATAATATGGACTTCAAATTTGATCTACACAAAACAAATTTCAAATCCTCATACCATAGAGGGGTTAAACATGAGCATAATATTTTAAAGGATTCGAGCCTCCAAGGGCCTGAGAAGGTTCATTGTGGTGCCTTCCTTGGACCTAAAATATTGAAATGATTCAGGGATTTCTAGTAGGTATAATACCAAAATGGTTATGAAGCCTAGAGGCCACATGTCATCATCTTGAGGACATGGGAACCTATAGTCACACTACTATTTTCTCAGCTCTTGGGTCCATAGCTCCCCAAGATGATGACATGTGGCATCATCTTGGGAACCTAGTGTCTTAGTTCCATGTGGTTGTGTTCTTTTTATAACTATGACTGAGGTAGTATAATTTCATTTGAAATAAGCCAAAAGGGATAGAATCAAAATGATGAATGAATAAAAGCATAGATTTCATTCTATCATTTCCTCTCCAAAAGTATGAGACATATGTAGAATAGATACAACCATTAATGTGGATTTTGGCCAAGAGAGATTAATTTCTAGTGCAAAGGAAAAAAATAATATTTAGACAACCCAAATCATAACATTCAATCTCTTTGACAAATTCTAAATGTAAAATAAATAAGGAATAAAAATTCCTTGTACATTGATATCACATGAACTGAGCATTTATGATAATATCAATGTAGGATTATACATATTAAAACCACATTATTGTTTTGGTTATTATAAAAGGTATTGTGTTTATGTCTAAGATAATTTTCTTAACTCAAAGTAAAATTTCCAAATAACAACTACATCCCAAAGTCTTTCATCTACCCTATAGGAATAGTTTTTAAATCTTTCTATGTTTAGGAACTTTTTGAAATCACATTTAAAAAAAATCTAAGCTAATGTGAATAAATACAATAATATATAGGAAACATTTGTCTACAATTTAAGGACTTGATTATGATTCCAAAGATTATATACCCCAAAGATCCAATAGTCTTTGGGACAAAAGTATTATAATTAATGTATTTTTTGTCAATGGCCTATATTTTTTATATGTTCAAAAGATCTTAGGCAAAGACATAATAAATCATTCATGTATGGGACTTCCCTCTATTTGTAAAATATCTAGACACATGGTTTTATTACATTAACCAGAGCCTTTAGTGTTTGTAAAATTTTATAATACCTTAAAGTTTCCAAGTTCTAATAGTTGGATAAATAGAAACATGTCATTACATGGAGCCCTTCAAGAATCAAATAAAATCATCTAATGGTTCCTAGGCCTGTAGTTGTGAGTACTTGAAAGGTGGTAGAATTCCATTAAATCAAGACCATAAAAGGATTGAATAAGTCTAATGACTTTGAAACCCTAAATTATAATACCTATGATATCTAAGAAGATGAAAAAAGGCATAATTATATTGGTTCAAAGTTTTAAATAAGAAATACATAGTTAATAGAATAATAGTCCCATTGATCTAAGTATTTTTGCCTTCAAGGATAAAATATCATGCCACATGTTAACATTTAGTTACCTAAAGAATTTATAGAATCTAAATAATCCAAAAGAATTAAATGCTAGTGTTTCTCAGTGCCTAATTCCCATTAGGCCCATTAGTGCTACACAGGCCATAGTTACATTAATTGATGTCCCCACAACATATAAACTAAAATTACAAATGTAAAGCCTTGAATAACTAATAATTGGACAAGTATCACAATTCAAGATACTCATTCCTAAAGTATTAAAAAATTAGTTTGACAACAAACTAAATAAGATGGTAAGTGATAATTTAACAATTATATTAAATAGGATGATTGGATACATAAATTAAAAGACAAGTTACCATTTTTCAAATTTATGAACCTGCCAAAGTTGATTGGTAGATTCAAATCAAAATAGAAAAAAATCAAAATACCTTATTCATATTAAATTTGAATTAATTGAGAATTCATGGTGTATAATTTGGCTGATATATGTAAAATATAAGAAAATGTCATGTAACTTCACCATCATTATTCAATTGAACATTGTAATTTCAATCTTCCCTATAACCAAATTACATAGTTTTCTAGAAAACC
This sequence comes from Torreya grandis, assembly GCA_037957365.1. Taxonomy (NCBI): domain Eukaryota; kingdom Viridiplantae; phylum Streptophyta; class Pinopsida; order Cupressales; family Taxaceae; genus Torreya; species Torreya grandis. Next base: position 517,302 of record JARHVA010006318.1, read on the forward strand.
TATAAATTGATTTCATATAGTTTCCAAAGGGATTATAAATATTGAGATTAATAAAATGGATTATTATTAAAAATAATCACATGTATAGGGTATTTATTAATATTATTGTTAGGAAATATAAAATATATTGATACGATGTTCAATAAGACTACCCTCGAGTTCAAGTTCCAAAATTACTGAGAACTCAAGAATGTAGTGGACTTTTTGGTTCCTTAATCAACATAAGGCCAATTATCCTAAGATGAAAAAATGCATCGATGACATACTTCCCATTAAAATAATGGGACTTAATTAGGTAGAGACAAAACTAGATTTAATGATTTGTATCAACATGCTCATAGATTGATTATTTAATGGTACTTGTTCTAGAGATTGTTTTCACATTATAAATGGAAGGTAGGAAATTTCTTACATTTTTATCATGATATTTAAATATATATTAGGATACCATGGCTTTGGATTTATTATAACCAAGTCTCATCCAATACATAACACAATGTAAGGCAAACTAAATAAATGGATACTTAAGTACCAAAGATTGAATCCTAATGGATCCCTCTATTTAAACTACTTTATTAAATTTAGACATAGGATTAGGATAACTATGTATATTTTAAGTAGTCTAGAGGAGTTTTCCCAGTATTACTTATGTGAAAATGGAATGGGCCCTTTGATGGAATTCTTATTGAATTCAAACAATATTGCCACCCTAGGAGAGGTTATTTATGTCAGGATGAAGGCTAAGATGTATCAACTTGAACATAGGTCTGGAAATGAAATATTTGTCATGATTTCATATTTATTGGATGTATTCCTTACCATAATTCAAAATAGAAATAAGGATTTTTGGTAACCATCCACCATATATGTTGATAATAAAATGTAAGAAGATTTTTCATTCATGTTCATCTATAAATTCAAAAAGGAAATTAAAATATTTTTTTAGGAAGTTCATCTTGGATATTTGATAAATTGAAAATAACCATATATAAAGGGATGGATTACGAGTATTACCTGGATGTAATAGCTATTAGGATTGTATGAATAATGATACTTCTATTATTACCACACTAGGTTCTTAAAAAAACTAAATAAAAAGTGGTGGATCACTAGATTTATAATAATATAGATTGGGAGGTAGGCCAAATTCATTTGAACTACTACTTCAAAACTCCTATGATTATTGGGAATATCCAATATGAATAAAGTGGGAATTTTATCCAAGTTGGGAAGATGATATACCACTATAGTTTTGATGAGGCCATGTTTAGAGAATAGGATCCTAAAAAGAGAATCAGGAGTTATCTCCAACTCTTTAGGGATAATAGTAAGGCAAAAATTACACATGGTCACCAATAATATGAGCATGATGAGATTTTATTGAATTTATCAGATGATTCAAAAGTATGGACTAGAATGAAAGACCAAAAAATGTCCATGATTGTATCTTAGGACATCCAATACAATCCAAAGATTATGAAGGAACAAGTGAATCAGATGGTTAAATAATAAAAAAAACATGGAGTAAATAGTGGGATCGATCTCAAAAACAAGACTCAAAAAACCCTTGTTCACCCCCTCTCCTACATAAAAAGAGATATATCCATAGTAAGAGGAGTCTATCAAGCAAAAAGAAGAGAATGAATAGATAAAAAAGGAAATTATTATAGGTCTCTATGGTCCAAAATGAGCTTTCACTCATCTAGTTTCCCTTGAAATATTTTTTGTCACAACCACTATAGTGGAGAGGAATAGATTTCTTGAAAAGAGATAAAGGAGAACCTTCTTTATGGTACCTCTACCACCTCTTAAAAGAATCACATACGTGATTCTTCAAAAAAAATTGTAACATTTATTATAACCTCTTCCATCCCCTCAACCTAGTCCATTACCATCCACTCCACCTTCCAATACTACTCTTCCACTTTCCATTCCATCACCAACACCTACAATACTATTTCCTATTACTATGGCCCATTTAATTATTTTATCATCTTTCTACATTTTTATTTCCCCTATAGCCACATACTGAAGTAGAACCAAAATCTTTCTATCCCTTTAAAAAAAAATAAAAGTAGAGGAAATAACATCATTTCATGTGACCAATATATAATAATCCCTTATTTAGTAGGATGTAAAAGAAGAGGAACATTGACATGTGATATCCTTGATGGATTATGCCACTGATGAGGAGGACACAAATGTAGAAATCAGGTCAGAAAAATAACAAAGGGTAGGTTAATAGTAATCCTAAGGTGAGGAGGATGAAGATGCTACGTTCGAGGAGTCAAAATATTTTAGCATAGAAATCCTATAATAAGGAGAAATAATTGTAGGTTCCTTATAAAAACATATCTTCACAAGAAAGTAAAGGCAACATATGATTTAGGTGTTGCAAATATTTTCATTGATGTCAAAGGTTTAGTATTATTGGTGATAAAGGCCCCATTGCATTTAATTTAATTTATCTTGGCTAATATGAGTTAATATTTCTTTAATATTAACGAATATATTTTTGGTTGCATATGAGACAAAATAAGGGCCCATGGATAAGTCAAAGAGTCATGGGATAAAGACAAAAGAAGGATGGGACGCATTTTCCCATGAAGAGTCATCTTGGGAAATATGAAGACAAAAGAGTAAAGGGAAAATTTCTCATGAAGGGACACTTTGAGGAATATGAAAAGTCACCATAATAAGGACAAAAGTGGGAAATACATTTTTGGTCATGAAGGGTCACCACATGACTTTTCAAATGCTTGGATATGAAGGGTCATCCAAGATTGGCACCATTTTCCATGAGGAATGAAAGGACACAAAAGGGGAAGGCCAAAGGTCATTTGGAAAGCTATAAATAAAGGCTTGAGTAGCCATTTGTAAGTGTGGAAGTGAGAGGTTGATTTGATATTGTAATATCTAGCTTAGAAGATCAATTCTGAGAGATGATTTGTATTTGTTATATCTAGTTTAGAAGAGCAAAAGTGAGAGAGAGGAAGGTGATGTTGTATTGATCTATCATTTGTTGAGATAGCAACATTGAGAGATAGGTGTGTGGTATACACAAAGGGGTTGGTGCTCCTATGGGTTGGCGCTCACAAATTGTTGTTGGGTTGGTGCTCGGCAAAGGGGTTAGTGCTCTTGTGGGTTGGTGCTCATGAATTGTTGCTGGGTTGGTGCTTGGAAAAGGGGTTGGTGCTCATGAATAGGTACTAGGTTGGTGCTCGGCAAAGGGGTTTGAAGCTCCTATGGGTTGGTGCTCACGAATTAAAGCTGAGGTTTGTACTTGGCAAAGGGGTATGGTGCTCCTGTGGGGTTGTTCTCATGAATATAATTGAGATTGATTCTCCATGGTTTTTCCCACAATGGGTTTCCATGTTATATCTGGTGTCTCTCTCTATCTTGTGTGGATGTTTATTGTTTGAGTTTTATTACATATCTTTAATGTTTGATTAAGTGGAATTTGGTTAAAGTAAAGATTTATAAGATATATAATATATTGATTCACCCCCCCTCTCAGTATATTTCATGCTTAACAATTGGTATCAGAGCAGGTTCCTTTTGAAAAGTTTTATAGCTTGAAGGTAGATCAGGAAAGCATGATGGTTGGGTCACAGGAAGGATTTTCTACAAATAAGGCACCTTTATTTTATGGGACAAATTATGCTTTTTGGAGCATGAGAATGAAGATTTATTTGATGGCCCTTGGATTCAACATATGGAAATTAGTGGTGGAGGAATATGAAGAGCCACAAATATCTACAATTACTCCAGTAGAATAGAAGGCAAGTGAATGTATTGCTAAAGCTTTAAATGCTATTTTATGTGGTTTATGTGAATCTGAATTTGTTAAAGTTATTTAATGTAAATCTACTCATGAAACTTGGGTAAAACTTGAAAATATTTACAAAGGTGATGGAAAGGTACATCAAGCTAAATTGTAGAATTTTGAAGGCAATTTGAATGTTTGAAGATGGAAGAAGAAGATATAGCAAGTTATCTTTTGCGAGTTGATTAGATAGTAAATCAGATTCAAGGTCTTGGAGAAACATTAAAAGAGTCAACGGTGGTGCAAAAGGTTTTGAGATCTCTACCAATGAGATATGATGCAAAGGTTTTGGAAATCAAGGAGATGAAGAATTTAGCCAAGATGAAGATGGCTGAGCTTCATGGTATTCTCACAGCATATGAGATGCGGATAAAACAAGATAAACCCTCAAAGAGAGAAACAGCTTTCAAGACATCAAAGAAGGAAAAAGCTAAGATTCAAGAATCAAGTGATAGTTCCAGTGATGATGAAGATGACAATGAAGCAATTTTCATTCACAGGCCAAAAAGAGGAATAGGTAAATATCAAGGAAAATTACCTTTTAAATGTTTTAATTATGGAAAGATTGGACTTTTTTTAGCTAGATGCCCAGATAAGGTTAAAGATGAAGAAGAAGAAAAGCCTACATAAAAGAAGAATTTCAAAGGCAAATCTGAGAAGGGATTCAAGAAGAAGAGCCTATATTTTAAGGACCCTAGCTCAGTTGAAGATAGTGAAGTCGACGATTCTGAAGATGAAGAGATTCTATTCATGGCCATACATGATGATGATCAAGAAGAAGAGGAAGAAGCTAAAGTAGATATGGAAGGAGAACTCAATTATGCCCTAGAAGAGTTAGAAGCTATTCAGAAGAAGAATCAAAGGTTAAAGCGCCAGATTGAGAAAAATGAACAAGAGTCAAAGGAAATGATTGAAGATCTACAAGCACACTTTGAAGAAGCCAAGAAGAATGAAGAAGATCTCACAACACAATTGGAAATAACAAGAAAAGATTGTGAAAGGTATGTTATTGAAATTGCCTCTTTAAAAGAAGATATTCAAAAAGTAGTCAATGATAAAGTAATCAGTGATTCAAAATTTAAAGATAGCACTAACATGCTGAATAAGATATTGGAAAGTCAAAAAGCATATTCAGATAAGACAGGGATCAGTTTTGAAAAGAAAAAGAGCTATGCTGAAGCTCTGACACAAGAGGAAACAAAAAGGGGATAAGTGAAGAATACAAAGGACATTCCAAACAGAGAAGGATGGAGAGAACAAAGCTACAAAATAAAATCAAGTCAGAGATATACAAACATGTCTTGTTTTTATGGCTATTGTTTTTATTGAAATGGATATGGTCACAAGAAAGTAGAATGTAGAAAAAGAGCTAACAATTTCATAAATAAGGAGAAGGAAAGTCAAGTAGAGTCAAGTAGAAGCCACAACTCTTTTGCTCCTCTATCAAGCTTTAATGAAGATACCATAGTGTGGTACAAGTGAAACAACTTCGAACACATAGCTCAGTATTGCAGAAGCATGTTCGAGTCAGTCAAAAAGGATTAGAGTTTCAAAGCTCCATTCATCAAGAAGAAGAATCAGAGTTTCAAAGATCCATTCATTAGGGAGAAGGTTCAAACATGTTCATGGCAGAAGAAACAACATGAAGATTCTATGATGGTGCAAACAGCTCTGCATGTGGGAGGTAAAGATCAGCCATGGTTAATTGATAACAGATTTTTGAGGCATATGGCAGGTGATAAAAGTAAGTTCATTTCTCTAAAGAAGATTAATGGTGGTACGGTAAGGTTTGGAGATAAAACCACTGCCAGGATAGCTGGAAAAGGTACTTTGAGTTTGGATTATGGTAGAAATAGACTAAGAATGTTTTATATGTAAATGGTCTTAAGCATAATCTGTTGAGTGTTAGTCAAATATGTGATCAAGGATATACATTAAAGTTTCATAAAGAGGGTTGTGAGATTAGAAGAAAAGATTTAACTGAGTTGATTGAAAATGCTCAAAGGACAGGGAAAAATGTGTATGTATGTCAGATATCTTCTCAAAGGCATGATCAAAGGATACATTCAAAGATCAGCGAGAGTAGTTGGGAGTAATTTCTATTACTTCCTGTCATTTATGTTCAGCATCAACTGAAGGGAAGCTAAGTGTTAGCTCTAGGTAGGCCCTTTTCCATTGATGTCAAAGGGGGAGAATAACATGTACAAGTACAGGTGTAAAAAATAGGTACAAGGAATAGGTACATGTTACTACAATAAGGGGGAGTTACTATATGTTTTCAAATGACAGGATGTGTAGGTGACAGGATGTGGCAGTTTCAAGATTGAGGTTGCCATCAATGACAAAGGGGGAGATTGTTGGAAATATTGTCATTGATGTCAAAGGTTTAATATTATTGGTGATAAAGGCCCCATTGCATTTAATGTTATTTATCTTGGCTAATATGAGTTAATATTTATTTAATATTAAAGAATATATTTTTGGTTGCATATGAGACAAAATAAGGGCCCATGGAGAAGTTGAAGAGTCAAGGGATAAAGACAAAAGAAGGATGGGATGCATTTTCCCATGAAGAGTCATCTTGGGGAATACCAAGAGTCACCAAGTGAAGACAAAAGAGTAAAGGGTGAATTTCTCATGAAGGGACACTTTGAGGAATACGAAAAGTCACCAAAGATAAGGACAAAAGTGGGAAAGACATTTTTGGTCATGAAGGGTCACCACATGACTTTTCAAATACTTGGATATGAAGGGTCATCCAAGATTGGTTCTATTTTCCATGAGGAATGAAAGGTCAAAAAGGGGGAAGGCCAAAGGTCATTTGGAAAGCTATAAATAAAGGCATGAGTAACCATTTGTAAGTGTGGAAGTGAGAAGTTGATTTGATATTGGAATATCTAGCTTAGAAGAGCAATTATGAGAGATGATTTGTATTTGTTATATCTAGCTTAGAAGAGCAAAAGTGAGAGAGAGGAAGGTAATGTTGTATTGATCTATCATTTGTTGAGATAGAAACATTGAGAGATAGGTGTGTGGTATACACAAAGGGGTTGCTTCTCCTATGGGTTGGTGCTCATGAATTGTTGCTGGGTTGGTGCTTGGCAAAGGGGTTGGTGCCCCTGTGGGTTGGTCCTCATGAATTGTTGTTGGGTTGGTGCTCGGCAAAGGGGTTGGTGCTCTTGTGTGTTGGTGCTCATGAATAGGTGTTGGGTTGGTGCTCGGGAAAGGGGTTTGAAGCTCCTATGGGTTAGTGCTCACGAATTGAAGCTGAGGTTTGTACTTGGCAAAGGGTTATGGTGATCCTATGGGGTTGTTCTCATGAATATATTTGAGATTGATTCTCTATGGTTTTTCGCACATTGGGTTTCCACGTTATATTTGGTGTCTCTCTATATCTTGTGTGGATGTTTATTGTTTGAGTTTTATTGCATATCTTTAATGTTTGATTAAGTGGAATTTGGTTAAAGGAAAGAATTATAAGATATATAATATACTGATTCACCCTCCCCTCTCAGTATATTCTGTGCTTAACATTAGGTAGTTTATTCTATCACTTATTTTGTTTATGATGTAAATAATTAAGTTCTTGATTAACCTATGGCCATTTTTGGCCAATATTATTTAATTTAGTTGGTTTACAAGTTGTTTTAGATTCTACACAAATAAAACCTCCTAAGAAAGGAGTTCATTTTTATAGTCTAGTATTGTTTCAATTTTCAAACCTAATAATCCACTAGAACATAGAAAGAGTTTGGATAAATTATATCTATGTATGCCTTACTAATAAATTATATATTTATCCACCTTGATATTTGAAGCATTTCCTTGCTTGAATATATTTGTAACTGAAGTTGACCCATAGATGGATCCCTTATCATAGCTAAGGATTGCTTAACCATGATTGCAGTTTTTTATAGAAATAAATGTTTCATTATCACATCCAACATTAAATATTTTAGAAATAAATCCTATGATCGTGTCTCTATTCTCTACATATGAATACCTAATTTGATTAAAAAATTAAGGGGAATACATTATTTTGTATTCATTAAGGAAATGTAAAGTAAAAAGAATGAGAGACATAATTTGGTTGTCACTGAATTGCCTACAATCTACATTAGGCTTGACAAATAGATTTTTACCATTCAAAGGGTGAGGAAGAGATATCAAATAAATATAGACGTAAGGGGCGAAATTGAATTTGAAAAAAAAAATCTATTTACATTGGCTAAGAAACCTAAAATGAATCCTAAGGATCCGATTGATTATAAAAAATATTTATGCATTTTTTTCATTCCAATGGATAGGAAATGAATTTAATGTACAAAATTAGGGAGGATTCACAACATAGGTTAATTCCTATGAAAAAAAAAAACACGTCCCTAATGAAAATTTTGATAATATGTATTGTGTATCCACTTGAATTTATGAAATTTTGAATAACATTCGAGCTTCTAAAGAGGAGAGCCAATTATAAAATTCAAAGTTATTCAAGATATGGGACCAACTTAAATAATATGAGAAAACCCTCACCTTTTTATTTAATGTTCCAAGATAATTGCTTTAAATGAACTAAAATTAATGTCTAGCAAGGATATAATATGGGTCTTGAATTATGTAATTAATAAAAGAGACATTTTACTTACTTGAAATAATCAAATGAAAACTCTTATATGGCATTTTTTGAACCATGAAAACTAGACCTTGGAAATTTTAAATTACATGAGGGTCACTGATTTGATTACCTCTATACGTGATTTGGTCAATAGGCCAAAATTTGAGTCTATCCTTAAAGTAACTATAAATAGATTTAAGGAGGAGGTTGATAGGATAATATATAGAATTGATGATGTAATTTTACATCTAAAAAGTATTTAAAATGATATAGTGACAAAGGAAGGAGCCCATTGAGATAAATTTATGACCTCAAAAGTGGAGCATATAAGGTTAATGGTTGAAAATATCAAAATATTTAATCATTATTTATTCAATTTTAACATTATTAATAAGGAGTTCAAAGTTGATCATACATTAATTTAGTAACTTAAGGTTAAAGATGGAGGTTTAGGGTCATAACATACCATGCATCTACATGTAAGTCTATTCACATATACACAAAATTCCAAATTTCCTAGATATACATTTGTGTATAATATAGGTGGGACCATATTTATTTCTAAAAGAATAACCATGGATACTTGTATTTATTTATCAATCATTATATTGGTTCTCAGTAGTATACCTCTTATGCTCAGCCTTGCACACTTGAAGAAAATGAGAGACAAAGATGAAAAACCTACTAGTATGTCATCATAGTTGGGGAAGGGTTTGGCATCTAGAATGGACCAAACATAGGCAAAGATAGAGAGACAATGAAAAAGGGTATGGTCATCTCCCTACTAATTTTGGCTCTACCTAAACTAAGGTGAGAGGACCTAAGGGGTTGATTGATCACATGGAAATATTATAAAATTCAACCTCCATGTGGATTTTTATTAAAAATAAAAAAATGTGAATAGGGTATAACCAAACTTGTTCACTCCATGTGGGAACTATTGTCACACAGAAAGAACAAATGCTCTAGGTCACATAAAATATACTGAATATAGACATTTATATGACTGAAATCTTCATTCTAAAGAATTTTCAACAACATGGGGTGAATGGAAAATGGTAGTGTTAATATTTAAATCATGAAACATAGACACATGTCAAGTATGCAATATTTATGCATATGTATCCAAATAACACTTATAGTATGCAAATGGTGTATTATATGTATGGTAGGATAGGGTAAGACAAGTTGATAATAATAAGAAAAGGGAGTGATATGTTGGTGATTTTAAAAAAGAAAGTCTTATTGTAAAATTCATGACATCACTTATTGTAAATATGTAGAAGACTAAAATACAAGATAGTAGGAACCATCAAAAGTAATTTATAGTTATTCATGCTAATGAAATGCAAATACCCAAATGATCCTAAAACCTTGGAACATAAAATGAAACTAGAATATCATATAATTTTTCTAATTGAATCCATGAAACTACGGTTCCCTAAAAAGATATTAAACAACATGTTTGCAAATCATTTGCAGAAAGGTATTTATAACCTAGATCTATGTCTAAGATGATAACCATACATAAACACAAAACTAGATATCCAATTAGCACATTATGTAAAACATCTCATTGTATTTCATCAACAAAAAAGATTAAGAACTAGAGGTATTTTCCATTATCTTTAAAAGAGATCCTACATACATCAATGTCTTACAATGCTTCCATGGGAACAAAGATGGTGGATTCACTCCATGTTACATAGGGGAGACGTATTTACATGCTCTTAGAGATTTTTAATGGTTGTATACGTGTAACCACCTTAGCAATAGAGATAAAATTCACACAATAGTGACTCCAAAACATAGAATATATTATAATTAGAAAAGTGGAGACCAACAAAAACCTATAATAGAAGAGAAGCCTTCTATTTATAAATTTTTTACCCTTCTTTTCAAATTTGGGAATGGGGGTTGCATTTTGAATTTTTCAAAATTGTATTCAACAACCCAAAGTTATACCAATATGCTCTTAGCTAGAAGAAATCCTTTACCATGCATGGAATCTTCATGTATTTTAAAGAAAAATGAATCCTCTAACTGCCTCTATACCAAATGATGAAAATTTAGGGCAAACCCTTTGATTTCTTCGCTATAAATGCCTCTTACATGAGATGGAAGGTGAAAATTCATTGTGGAGGCTAAAAAACAACATCTTATTATGCAACCACTTGAAGATGCACAACATGAACATCCTCAATAGCATACTTCCCTTTATGTATGCCATAGAACAACCTAATCTTACAATAATAGCATGAGAATATTCTAAATCCATGGCTATTCAAGTGATCTTCCTCTAATGGCCCACCTTGGCCTTTGAAACCTACAATCTTCCCCCCATGGAGGAGCTTGAATAAGAAAAGTAAATGAAAATACAACACTTAGGTGATTTTAACTTTTTAACTTTTTGCTCCAACTTGTTTTTGAACACCTTGTATTTTGCACTTTTGCCTTTTGCAAATTTTTGTTTTTACACTTTACAATTTTCACATTTGTTTTTTATTAAAATTTTACCTTTTAGGGTTTAGCCACATTTTTAAATGTATAAATGCATTATTTTTTAGTTTTTGACCTTTTGAGAAAATCTTGGCCCCTTTTGCAAATTTGTAAGTTGTAAATTGTAAAGTTGTAATTTCCACTTGTAGTTTCCCTTAGGGAATACAAAACACCAAATGCAATTTATAATTTTGAAAAATTGGAAATTGCACTTGGGGTTCCTATTTCCCTAAAAAGTATCCTTTAGGGAAATGGGAACACTAATTATAATTTACACATTTACAAAATTGAAAATGGCCTTGAATGTTTCAATTTACATTGGGACCCCACATTGATTGGCATTGACTTGTATAAATAGGATATCCAAGTCTAATTTGTAATTTGAACAAGTGTAAAATTACAAAATTACATCTCTCTTCCATTTCTCCCTAATGATCATCTTGAGTTGACTTTTCCCATGCTTTCTTAGACTGGCAAGATTGGGAGAGCTAACTATAATTAGAAATTTTCATTTTGAAGAGTGGCATTTTTCAAGTTGCATTTCCCACTAATATTTCATGGGATGTTTTGGGCCTTTTATGCAACTTTTATATTTTTCAACTTTTCACCCAAATCCATTTCTAGCCACCTAGTTCAGTAGAATACCTTGTTCAAGTTTGCACTTCTTGGGACTTGAGCTAAGCTTCCAATCTATCTAGGAACAAATTTATGGATTGCCTAGACTAATTATAAAGTTCTTCCCAACTTGACATGGCTATTCCAAAGTCCTCAAACCTATTAACTTTTTCTCATGTTACAAATGGTCTATAGTCTCCTCTACAGAATGAGGCCCACACTCCATGATTTTTCCCCTCCCCTGGCATTATACCAATCTTTAATATATCTAGGGATAGATTGTGGTGGATTAATTCCTATATCACCTCCTAATATGGCAAAGACTTGTGACAGGGAAGGTTATTTAGTGTGAGTTTCCTATGTACATAAAAGAGCCATATGAATCACTCTCAGAACATCTATTTTTAGAGCAGCGAAAAAGAAAATTGGTATCAACCAAATCTAGAAAATTTTCCTCTTTACCATTTATTGGCATAGACTCATTTCCCTTTCCAAATTTAATTTAAGAAGCACAACATAGCATCCATGTGGAATGTCTTCGAGGGTGGTTCAAAAATATTACTTATGATTGATACATCATGATTTGTAACAACCACTTTCTTAACCACCACTTTACCATTTCAAAATCATGCTTGAGGGAAACAGTCTTCAAAGTATTAACATGTTATTGCCTAAAATACTCAAAGAAGTTAGTTAAAGAATTAATCACTTTTAATTGGCAATCTTGCAAACTTGTATGGTGGAAACTATAGCTTTACAACTTCCTAAATATTTAATGTCCCTATTGGGTATCCACACAATATTTCTTTTCCTACTAGAAATGGTGCTATCAATGGCATTGGCATAGTTGTTTCATTACCTTGACATTATTGCCTGTATGCTTTAGAGAAAGATCTTCTCAAACTTTAGCATCCCAATTCTAATCACTAAGTATAACCTTCAAACAAATTCTTGATAAATACTTCATTGTCACTTCACATGACTTCTTCTACTCTCAAAATCTAGTACCTTGGATTTGTACCTAAAACCTATCCCTCACTCATTTTTATTCTTAAAATACCATGCCTTATCACCTTGCTGGTGGGTTTTGGAGCTTAGCCATCAATATATAAGTTTACAATGTGTCAAATTGTAATTTTCAATTTGTATCTCCACCATCCTTTCTAGTGAATTTATGTTACGAGATCTAAAGAGTGAAAATTAAATTGTAGTTTAATAATTTTCAAATTGTAATATGTCTTTCATTCTCCACCATGTCCTTCTCCCATAGAATTCTCTTATTTTAATTGAAATTTGTGTTTTACAATTGGACCTTCTAGTGTAACTTTTCACTATCACACAAAATTACTTTTTAAACATTACACTTCTGGTGGAGCTACCATGGATCATTTATAATTTGTTTTTTAGCATTCATACTTCCATCAGGATTTAACACCACCATTTACTATTTAAATTTAGCTTTATATACGTCTAAAAAAATCATGTGTCCCAAATTTAATTTTACTATGAGCTCTACCCTTATAGTGGATTTTATGACCTATATTGTAATTTTCATCTTCTATAATCAATGCATTAACCTCTACCATGCTTACACACATTTTTTCAAACATAACATTCATATTTATTTCCGTGAATCTCCATGTGGCAAGTTAACTATGTAAAATGTTGCATTGACTAAGTGCTTAAAACCATGTCCACATAGGTGGGATGCTATGTTTAAACAACTCATAAAATGGCATAAATATTTGGGGTGAATTTGAGCACCAACACTGGTTCTTACTCAGGGATGTGCACCCCCTACGAGTGTGCACATAATCCTAGAAAATAAGACCAAGTGCTAATCTATTAGACCATAGAGTTAGATTTCATCAACTTATAACAAACACCCATGAAGGCTCAAACAAATAATGACAGACTAACAAAAATAGATTAGCAAGATCTAAAAATGAATATACAACAAAATGCATGAAAGAAAATTGTAAAAAAATTTCCAAAAATAGTGGGGAAACAAAGCAATGAAATAATAAGAATATACAATATATAGTATATACACAATCATGGGCTCAGTCATGAAAATGTTTCAGATGTACGCCATTAACTTATAGCTTTGGAATCTCATCATCCCTTAAGCTCTTGAAATTTTCTAATAGCTTAGTGGCCAAGATGAAGTATACCAATCTCTACACATCTCTAAAATTATTATTACTAAGATATAATGGGATGACAAGTTGAAAAAAATAATATTCATATATTTCAAGTTAGAATAAGGCAATGCTAAAAGATCTTAGTACCTTTTTAGTAGCTATAAATAAACTTGTTTCTTGGTTGCAATGAGGTAAGTACCTAGTATGAGTGCTTCAGGATCAGTAATGTCATTCATGTTCTAAAAAATCAACTTGAAAGAGAACTTAAAATATTCATCCTTGAAGGAATAAAATATAACCCAAGATTCATTGAATGACATTCTCCACATAGTGACTTCATTGTCAAACCCAGCATCAAGAATAAGTAGTTACTCAACAACATTTACATTCCCAACAAGGCTACCCAATTCCACATTTGTGTGTAAAAATTTACTTATACCACACTTCGTTTATTCAATTTAATAATAATTGGGTAACTCATATGATTTTATCATATTATCATCACAAGCAAATTCATAAATCGAGACCTTCTTGACCACAGTATAAAACTTATCAGTAGTAGTAGCACTCATCATTTCTATGGAGGAAGAAAACATACTCTAAGAGACTTGATGATTAAACATTAAGATCTCATCATCATCATCATCATCATCATCATCATCATCATCATCATCATCAAACATAGACTTGGGATCATCTACATCTTTATAAATTGGTTTAGTATTAACACATGGGAGATGGGGAAGGAAGCACTTGTCACACCAATCATTATCAATGTCACAATTTATCACATCCACCTTGGCATTTAAAATATTAGACACTTCTTTTCCTATGACTTTATTCTTATCTCTATCTATTCATTCTTCATGTGCAAGCCTCTTCCTTATATCAGTGTCTTTATTATGGAGAGTAGTCCCCCTTTGTGATTGATTTGAATCCCTCTCCTGACTAGTAGACACATAAGGGATCCCTTACTTAACCTTAGCAAGATTGCATGACATTTATTTAATAGTGGAATCTAAAGTCTTAGCCATTTCCTCAAGGTTGTCTATCTTAGTAGAATGTGTTTTTTCTATATTGACCAATTATACATCAGCCCACTTGTTCAATGGCTTTCACACAACTTTTATGTTATTCTCAATTTGGATGGCCATATTGAATTCCAACTACATGTTTATGGGAGCCTTTCCCATCAAGTAGTATGCAGCCTTCTTGTCAAAGGCATCATAATAATTTGTCAAAAATGTTGTATCACTAGTCATGATGTTCTTGAATAGCTGCATCATAGACTTATTGAGACTTGTATTAAAGTCTTACATGCACTCAATAGGTTTTTTTTGACATTTTTAACTTTAGCCAAAAAAACCTTGGATCAAGTCTATCACCATACTAAATTCTAAAAACATTATTCATTTATTCCCATGAATCAATACATCCATAGGGAAGAAAATTAAACTACTCACATATATCTTCTTCTATCATGTTCACAAACAAATTAATGCACACATCCTCATTCTGAACCTCATAATATTTAATGATATTCTAAGAATCCCTCAAGTGCTGATAACCACTCATTGTATTTTTTCTTGAAATTTAGGAAGGCATTTCCTTAATTCATTTAGGGATTTATTGGGATAACCTTCCATTTCATCAAAGTTGATAGTCCTAAAACTAGGAATGTGGAATGCAAGATACTCATTATCATCTTAGTTTGTATGAGTCGTGATTGGTTTAACGATGGATTCATAAACAAATGGCAAAGGGTTGTGAGGGGGTGAGCAAGGTGGACTTATAAGATTAAGCATGGGAGGGGATTCAACTAGGTAAGAAGAGGCTACATAATAAATAGGATTATAAATTTTAGAATTAGCATGAGATCTATGATAATCCTCACCAATAGGAAGCTCAACAAGTAAAAGTTTGGGATTACCAAAATTTTGGCATCCCAAATAGTTTTTTACAATGACACTATACTATTCAATAGGCCTACAAACTTATCTCCTTTCTTGATGAACACTTATGGGTGAGAGAAGTTTCTTAGATGAATCACCTTTGAATGATGACCTCAGTTCTTCTAGATATGCAAGAAAAATAAATCTCAAAGTTGAAGATATTTGATGTGGGAACCAATCTTTCTTTGAATCCAGATGATGTTTTGGAGTCCCCACTAGAAGTAAACATATAAAATATAACCATTTGTAAACTTGTAATGATACATAATAATTCAATATCTTTAGGATATTAGTAATGATATATGAAATCAAAGACAATGAAACTTTCATATTCATGTTGAATAAGGCAAAACCACCACAAAACATGACAAATTCATAAATCTTTGTAATAAATCTAGTAGATGGCAATTTGATCAAATATATCTATTCCCAACATGTCCCTAGTAGAGTGTTATGACATTGACAGCCAAGATAATGAGTCAAGCTCAAATAACCCCAACATTCAAACTTACGAGATAGTATGGATAGACTTGTCTAAAAATGTAGTTGATATTAATTGCAATAAAATAGTGGTAGAGAACTTTTTTAAAACTTGAACTTCAAAATTAACTTTATACAAGATTCCCTAGTAACACAGGTGATGTGGACTTCAATTTAATCCCTAACAATGGCACTAGTTGAGTGGTGACATTGACATATAGAAGATAGTCAAATTAGTGTAAAATATAGGTAGAGAACTTCTAGATTGAATTACTTATAGCTCTCTACAAGAGTCCTTGGTAACACAAGTGTCACGAGTGTCTTTTTTCAACAATAAATCACCTAAATTAATGTTAGTTCCTAATTGTACACCTCTTATGCTCAGCCTTGCATACTTAAATAAAATGGAAAATAAAGATGAAAAACCTACTAGTATGTCATCCTAATTGGGGAAGGGTTTGGCATCTAGATGGATGAAATATAGAAAACTAATAAGAATCATTGAAAAAGGGTATGATCAGTCCCTACTAATATTGGCTTTACATGAACAAAGGTGAGAGGACCTAAGGGCTATCCTGATCACATGGTGAGATTTTGTGATTCAACCTCCATGGTGTGTTTTAGTACAAAGAATAAATGTGACTAGGGCATAACCAAACTAGTTCACTCCATCCAAGAAGGGTTTTCACATGGAATGAATAAATGCTCTAGGTCACAGACACACACACACACACACACACACATATATACATACATACATATATATAGACATATATACATACATATATACATACATACATATATATATACATATATATACACATACACACACACAAACACAAACACACACACACACACACACACACACACACACACACACACACACACACACACACACACACACACACACACACACACATACATACATATATATACATATATACATACATATATATATATACACACACACACACACACACATATATATATACACATACACACACACACACATATATATATACACATACACACACACACACATATATATACTTATGTATATATATATACATATATACATACATATATGTAAATGTATATGTATATGTGTGTGTGTGTGTGTGTGTGTGTGTGTGTCTATATATATATATATATATATATATATATATATATATATATATATATATATATATATATATATATATATATATATATGTATGTATGTATGTATGTATGTATGTATGTATGTATGTATGTATGTATGTATGTATATATATATGTATATATATATATATATATATATATGTATGTATGTATGTATATATATGTATATATATGTGTGTGTGTGTGTGTGTGTGACTGTGAAAATCTCTTGGTGGAAGAAAGTTTGGAATCGGTTCTCATGGCCTAAGTGTAATTTTTTCCTCTGGGCTCTGCTTTACAATAGGTGTCTTACTTGGGACAACCTCTATAAATGAGGCTTTTAGGGGCTGTCCATATGTGTTTTATGCTGCAGCAGTGATGAAACTGGTTCTCACATTTTCTTCCAGTGTCCTTTTGCCAGATAGATT
>JARHVA010006318.1:540000-580000 GCA_037957365.1 Torreya grandis
TATTCTAGATCCATCGTTGTTCGGGTGATCTTCCTCCAATGGCCCACCTTGGCCTTGCAAACCTACAATTTATCCCCAATAGAGGAGCTTTAACAAACAAATAAAATTAAAAGACAACACTTATGTCATTTTACCTTTTAACCTTTTGGCTTCAACTTACTTTTAAACACATTGTATTTTTTACTTTTGCCTTTTGCAAATTTGTTTTTTTACACTTTGTAAATTTCACATTTGTTTTCTTTTTCTAAATTTTCCTTTTAGATCTTCTCCATAATTTTTAATTCATAAATGCATTATTTTCTACCTTTTGACCTTTTAGGGAAATCTCGTACCCTTTTACAAATTGTGAAGTTACAATTTGTAGTTTTAATTTCCCTTAGGGATTCTATAACTGCAAATGCAATTTGCAATTTTGTAAAATTTCAAATTGCACTTGGGGTTCCCATTTACTTGGAAAGCATCCTTTAGGGAAATGGGAATTATAATTGCAATTTGTAATTTTAGAAATTTAGAAAATTGTAAATGACCTTGAATGTTCCTATTTACACTGGGACCCCATGCTGACTGGCATTGACTGGTGGAAATAGGATATCCAAGTAAAATTTGTAATTTACACATGTGAAAAATTAAAAAATTGCATTTCTCTTCCAATTCTCCTTGAAGATCCTCTTGAGTTGACTTTTTCCATGCTTACTTTGACTAGCAGGATTGGGAAAGTTGACCATAATTTTCAATTTGCATTTTGGAGATTTACATTTTTCAAGTTGCATTTCCCACTAAGATTTTCCAGGGAGTTTGGGGACTAAAATAATATTTTTAGAAACCTAATTTTTTTTGAAATTTTCAACTATTTACCCAAATCCACTTTGAGCCAACTTGGTACAATAGAATACCCTATTCAAGATTACACTTCTTGGGGTTTAAGTTGAGGTTCCAAGCTATACATGAATAAATAAATGGATTATATGGACTAGTTATGATACATTGGGCTAGGGGTCCTAGCTGAATGAATGCCTCAACTCGTAGCCTATACACTCTTTATCTTAGCATATCACACTCACTCACACACAACTAACACTCATGAGTACACAACACACATTTCATATTAATCTTCATCTAAAATCAACTTTAAAGGCTCTACAATGATTTTCATTCCATGATCTATCTATCTAGTTCATCCTAGCATCTCAGCACTCTCTGCCTAGCTTTCACACTCAATTCTGGCTCATCTAGACACACAAATGTATATGCAACATTTCACAGTTTCAGCTTATAGTCTATCTTTCTTTTACAGCTTATATAGCCTCTTAGGCTTTTACAAGCACAACTTGGCCTATATAGGCTCTTAGTAGTGTCTAAAGCTTGTCACCATGCTCTCTCCCACTCCTATGACTGAGCTGAATGTCTCCCCTATTTTTTTTTTGTTTTTTTTGTCACTTGCCCACAATTATATAAGAAGCTGAATGGTTTCCAATTCCAAACTGATGTGCTGTCATCAGACTCTTGAATTCGAGTCTTGATGCATTTGAAATTTATATCTTTGACCAATTGATGAAGATTTACCCTCTAATAGGTGTATGGTCAGTGTTCTCCAATATCCGAGCTATATATCATAAACACACCTCAGTTTGGGAGATCCTGCAAAATAGGAGAAAACATTCATGTATATTTTCCATCGTTACAAATATCTTACCAAGTAGATAAGAATGCAGCATCCTCGACTCGGGACTATTTTAGCCATATAAAGTATTGGGTTTGCAACTGTGTATCATTCATGTTTGCCCAAACCTCAAAACCTTCTACTATAGGCGACAGAATTTGGATCTCTCACTAAAATCGATCAACAGTTCAGTTCACTATATAGAAATTGACCCCATTCAGGGCTGCAGATATCCTTTGTTGAGTCGATCTCGCTCGTGGCTCAAAAAGCCTTCAAACAAGTGTATACATTCCAATGGCTTTTGTAAATAGGTGTCTTTCTCAGACCTATATATCCATAATAAATCTTATGGACTCTAGTCTCTAGGTACCTATACATTCCCTACAACCTATATCATTCACCTACGATTGCCGAATCACCATCCCAGCCAAATATCACATGGCACAACAACAACAAAGAGCACCCACAATCACACAAGTATAATCTTTGATCTACAAACAAAATTTTACCAAAAGGATACACGCTTCATTAATATTTACAGAAAAATATGTTTGGTGTTTGTCTGCGTATTACAGATCTCTACTGACTCCTTAACATCAATGTCGACATCCATGCATCATCAAAGAGGTGAAATAACATTTCAACATACCTCCTGCAACATGCTTGCTTGCTGCCCTATTCTTGTACATAAAACAATCTTTTACAAAATATATTCATAACACATAGAGCTCTCCATCAAACACACCATAATCATTACTCTCATCAAATCTATTACAATCCATCAATATGCAGTCCTTTTCCTGGACATGCTACCCAAACTTGGTCTCACATTATTGAAATAGTCCTAATTTACTATTAAAACCACTCAACCAACTCCTTAAAAAACTCAACAATATGCTTTTAAACATAGAATTATTCAACTACCACCTAGCCTATGCCACTTATGGCTTGACTCTCCTAATTTTACATGGTAACAAGGTTGTCAACCTCTTTTTAGTCTAAAATAACTAAATTTGACCTTTTGAATGCTCAAATAGGCCTATCCTTCTAATCTTGACAAGTGTACATGATTCAAATTTTTGAATTACAATGTTTTGGAGGGAAACCTTTATCCATATTCCTAGCACATCTAAGCACTCCCAAGATGCTCCTGCATCAGATTCCTGGGCTTAAAAAGTTTCATGAGCTCCTGCTTATGAGTTTCATTTGTTTGCCCATTTACAAAGGTAAAACTTTTACAAAACAAATGTCTTCTTCATTCAATTTTTCATACAAATGTGCATTTTCTTGACTACCACACTTGTGTCTTTTTTTGCTTGTTGTCTTTTCCTTCCAAAGTACATCTTGTTGTCTCTTCATCTTCTTTGTAGCCTTCTTCTTTACATATTCATCCTCTTGAATGAGGATATCAACTTCCATTCTCTCTTCTTGAGCTCTTAGAAGAGCTCTCTTCTCCAAGTACTTGACCTCCTTATCAAGCAAACCTGTACAATCACCATTCAAAGTAAAATTAGAAGCAAAAATTTGAGACCCTTGGGTCTCTCCAAATTGTTGAACCCATTCTTGTTTTTCAAGTATGACTTCTTGGTCCTTTGTCTTCATTTCTTCTTCACAGCAATGTTCTACCTCCTCAAATATTGTTATAGGACATGTTTTATTCTTCTCTTCATGGTTAATGGCATATTCTAAGACTGCCAACTCTTCCAACAACTGATCTTTGTTTTGATAGACAAAAAACTTATTTGGTTGTTCAACTAGAAACTCTCCATCAAGGTTTTCTATCTCCTTTAGGATATCTTCTTCAATTGTCAAGGCTAAGCATTTAAACTTCTCTCCATCTTCTTCTTACAGCTATTCTACCCCTTGGTATACAAATACCCATTCTTGTTTCTTATCAAGAAACTCTCCTTCACCTGTAAATTCTTGATCAAAGTCCCATATTTCTTTTAAGAGATCTTCCTCATTAGTGATTAGTACATTTTGATAAAAATCATCTATATCAACATTATGCAACTGAAAATTGTCAACTTCAATCTTTTCCAATTCTGAATTTTGATCATTATACCTTTGTTCTTCATCAACATGCAGCTCTTCGTTTCTTGTATTCTCTTGAGTAAGGACTTCTTCTTCCTTCTTGATCTATTCTTTATGTTGGAGTTCCAACTGATCCTTCTTCATGTCTTCATCACTTGAGGCATTACATTAAGCCTCTTCTTCTTGTCTAAACACTCTCTCATGTCGTGCTTCACCTCCTTGATCCATGAGCATCTTCATTGGATCATATGTTTCTCTTTCCTCCACAACTTGCTTTACTATAAAAAAAACATCAAATGAAATGTCAGATACAAAAACATTTGGCCACTTGATCCTTTGAGTGATTACTTGTTATTGGTCTCTTTCTTCAATGATGAGATCTAACTCATCTACCAAGTATTGATCCTCTTCATACTGAAATTCCTCTTCAAACTGAAACTTTTCTCCAAGCTCTTTATCCTTGAGCTTATCCTTTTTTTATACTTCTTCATCTCTCTCCTTAAGGCAAATTTTAGCATTCTTCTTCTTCTTCTCTCCATCACTAATCTAACTGGCCATCTTACTCTTTTCTTCTTCATTACCCATCCTTGCCATGGGTTCTCCATATTTTCTACCATGATTTCTATCATGGCTATCCTTGCTTTTATCTCATTCACTTCTCTTTGGTACTCTTCCTCTCTTTGTCTCTTTATTGTTTCTCTTTCTTGTTTCTCTCTCTTTATCTGGTTCATGTTTCTTCTAGGCAGTCCCTATATCACTCTTCTCAATTCGTCAAACTCCATTCTTTATCTCACCTAAGTCTATTTCACCTTAGTCTTTTGGGAAACTATTCAATCTTCTTCTTGGATCTTCTTCTTCTTCTTGAGCAATTCACTATGCTCTTCTTCTAGAGCTTCTCTTGGCTCTTCACTAAATCTCCCTTGGCTTCTTCTCCTCTTAAGCCTCAATGGCTTGACTACCTTGAACCTGCAACTTCTTCACTGCAACTACAATTAGTCTTTAAAGATCTTGAAAACAACTTGTCAATAACTTTCTTATTACCTTCTTCACTTGCTTCAATCACTACAAAAAAAAAATCTTCTATTTTAAACATCACAAAGTACATTATCTCTAAAAAAATTAATTAGAAGAGTACAAAAATTGCCTTTTTCTAGGAGCTTACTTGCACTGATACCAAAAATGATGCACTGGGCTAGGCGTCCCAGCTGAATGAATGCCTCAACCCATAGCCTATACCCTCTTTATCTTAGCATATCACACTCACTCACACACAACTAACACTCATGAGTACGCAACACACATTTCATATTAATCTTCATCTAAAATCGACTTTAAAGGCTCTACAATGATTTTCATTCCATGATCTATCTATCTGGTTCATCTTAGCATCTCAGCACTCTCTGCCTAGCTTTCACACTCACTTCTGGCTCAGCCAGACACACAAATGTATATGCAACATTTCACAGTTTCCGCTTATAGTCTATCTATCTTTTATAGCTTATATAACCTCTTAGGCTTTTACAAGCACAACTTCACCTATATAAGCTCTTAGCAATGTCTAAATCTTTCTAAAGCTTGTCTCCATGCTCTCTCTCACTCCTATGACTGAGCTGAATGTCTCCCCTATTTTTTTTTGGTCACATGCCCACATTTATATAAGAAGCTACAATGGTTTCCAATTCCAAACTGATGCACTATCATCAGACTCTTGAATTCGTGTCTTGATGCATCTGCAATTTATATCTTTGACCAATTGATAAAGATTTACCCTCTAATAGGTGTATGGTCAGTCTTCTCCATTATTTGAGCTATATATCATCAACACACCTCAGTTTGGGAGATCCTGAAAAATAGGATAAAATGTTCATGTATATTTTCCATCATTACAAATATCTTACCGAGTAGATAACAATGCATCATCCTCGGCTCATAACTATTTAAGCCATATACAGTATTGGGTTTGCAACTGTGTATCATTCATGTTCGCCCAAACTTCAAAACCTTCTACTATAGGCGACAAACTTTGGATCTCTCACTAAAATCGATCAATGGTTCGTTTCACTATATGAAAATTAACCCCACTCAGGGCTGCACATATCCTTTGTTGAGTCGACCTCGCTCGTGTCTTAAAAATCCTTCAAACAAGTGTATAGATTCCAACGGATTTTATAAACAGGTGTCTTTCTCAGACCTATATATCTGTAATAAATCTTATGGACTCGAGTCTCTAAGAGCCTATACATTCCCTATAACCTATATCATTCACCTATGGTTGTCGAATCACCATCCCAGCCAAACATCACACGGCACAACAACAACAAAGAACACCCACAATCACACAAGTACAATCTTTGATCTATAAATAGTCTTTTACCAAAAGGATACACGCTTCATTAATATTTACTAGAAAATATGTCTGGTGTTTGTCCGCATATTGCAGATCTCTACTGACTCCTTAACATCAATGTCCACATCCATGCATCATCAAAGAGGTGAAATAACATCTCGACATACCTCCTACAACATGCTTGCTTGCTGCCTTGTTCTTGTACATAGAACAATCTTTTACAAAATCTATTCATAACACATAGCACTCTCCATCAAAAACACCATAATCATTACTCTCATCAAATCTATTACAATCCATCAATATGCAGTCCTTTTCCTGGACATGATACCCAAACTTGGCCTCACATTATTGAAATAGTCCTAATTTACTACTAAAACCACTCAACCAACTCCTAAAAAATCTCAACAATATGCTTTTAAACATAGAATTATTAAACTACCATCTAACCTACGCCACTTATGGCTTGACTCTCCTAATTTTACATGGTAACAAGGTTGTCAACCTCTTTTTAGTCTAAAATAAATAAATTTGACCTTTTCAACACTCAAATAGGCCTATCCTTCTCCTCTTGACAAGTGTACATGATTTGAATTTTTGAATTACAATGTTTTGGAGGGAAACCTTTATCCATATTCCTAGCACATCTAAGCACTCCCAAGATGCTCCTGCATCAGATTCCTAGGCTTAAAAATTTTCATGAGCTCCTGCTTATGAGTCTCATTTGTTTTCCCATTTACAAAGGTAAAACTTTTACAAAACAAATTTCTTCTTCATTCAATTTTTCATACAAATGTGCATGTTCTTGACTACCACACTTGTGTCTTTTTTGCTTGTTGTCTTTTCCTTCCAAAGTACATCTTGTTGTCTCTTCATCTTCTTTACAGCCTTCTTCTTTACATATTCATCCTCTTGAATGAGGATATTAACTTCCATTCTCTCTTCTTGAGCTCTTAGAAGAGCTCTCTTCTCCAAGTACTTGACTTCCTTATCAAGCAAACCTGTACAATCAGCATTTAAAGTAAAATTAGAAGCAAAAATTTGAGACCCTTGGGTCTCTCCAAATTCTTGAACCCATACTTGTTTTTCAAGTATGACTTCTTGGTCCTTTGTCTTCATTTCTTATTCGCAGCAATGTTCTACCTCCTCAAATATTGTTATAGGACAAGTTTTGTTCTTCTCTTCATGGTTAATGGCATATTCTAAGACTGCCAACTCTTCCACCAACTGCTCTTTGTTTTGATAGACAAAAAGCTTGTTTGGTTATTCAACTAGAAACTCTCCATCAAGGTTTTCTATCTCCTTTAGGATATCTCCTTCAATTATCAAGGCTAAGCATTTAAAATTCTCTCCATCTTCTTCTTACAACTATTCTACCCTTTGGTATACAAATACCCATTCTTGTTTCTTATCAAGAAACTCTCCTTCACCTGAAAATTCTTGATCATACTGCCATATTTCTTTTAAGAGATCTTCCTCATTAGTGATTAGTACATTTTGATGAAAATCATCTATATCAATATTATGCAACTGAAAATTGTCATCTTCAATCTTTTCCAATTCTAAATTTTGATCATTATACCTTTGTTCTTCACCAACACGTAGCTCTTCATTTCTTTTGTTCTCTTGAGTAAGGACTTCTTCTTCCTGCTTGATCAATTCTTTATGTTGGAGTTCCAACTGATCCTTCTTCATGTCTTCATCACTTGAGGCATTACAATAAGCCTCTTCTTCTTGTCTAAGCACTCTCTCATGAGGTGCTTCACCTCCTTGATCAATGAGCATCTTCATTGGATCATATGTTTCTCCTTCCTCCTCAACTTGCTTTCATATAAACAAAACATCAAATGAAATGTCAGATACAAAAACATTTGGCCTCTTGATCCTTTTTGTGATTACTTGTTGTTGGTCTATTTCTTCAATGATGAGATCTGTCTCATCTACCAAGTATTGATCCTCTTCATACTCAAATTCCTCTTCAAACTGAAACTTTTCTCCAAGCTCTTCATTCTTGACCTTCTCCTTTTTTTATACTTCTTCATCTCTCTCCTTAAGGCAAATCTTAGCATTCTTCTTCTTCTTCTCTCCATCACTAATCTAACAGGCCATCTTACTCTTTTCTTATTTATTTCCCATCCTTGTCATGAGTTTTCCATATTTTCTACCATGATTTCTATCATGGCTATCCTTTCTTTTATCTCATTCACTTCTCTTTGCTACTCTTCCTCTCTTTGTCTCTTTCTTTTTTCTCTTTCTTGTTTCTCTCTCTTTATCTAGATCATGTTTCTTCTAGGTAGTCCCTATATCACTCTTCTCAATTCTTAAAACTCCATCCTTTATCTCACCTAAGTCTATTTCACCTTAGTCTTCTTGCAAACTATCCAAGCTTCTTCTTGGATCTTCTACTTCTTCTTGAGAAATTCACTATGCTCTTCTTTTAGAGCTTCTCTTGGCTCTTCACTAAGCCTTCCTTGGCTTCTTCTCCTCTTAAGCCTCAATGGCTTGACTGCCTTGAACCTGTAACTTCTTCACTGCAACTACACTTAGTCTTTAAAGAGCTTGAAAACAACTTGACAATAACTTTCTTATTACCTTCTGCACTTGCTTCAATCACTACAATTTTTTTTCTTCTATTTGTAACTTCACAAAGTACATTATCTTTGCAAAAATTGATTAGAAGAGTACAAAATTTTCCTTTTTCCAAGAGTTTACTTGCTCTAATACCAAAAATGATGTGCTGGGCTAGGGGTCCCAGCTGATTGAATGCCTCAACCCGTAGCCTATACCCTCTTTATCTTAACATATCACACTCACTCACACACAACTAACACTCATGAGTACACAACACACATTTCATATTAATCTTCTTCTAAAATCAACTTTAAAGGCTCTACAATGATTTTCATTCCATGATCTATCTATCTAGTTCATCCTAGCATCTAAGCACTCTTTGCCTAGCTTTCACACTCACTTCTGGCTCAGCGAGACACAAATGTATATGCAACATTTCACAGTTTCAGCTTATAGTCTATCTTTGTTTTACAACTTATATAGCCTCTTATTATTTTACAAGCACAACTTGGCCTATATGGGCTCTTAGCAATGTCTAAAGCTTTCTAAATCTTGTCTCCATGCTCTCTCTCACTCTTATGACTGAGCTGAATGTCTCCCCTATTTTTTTTGTCACTTGCCCAGAGTTATATAAGAAGCTACAAAGGTTTCTAATTCCAAACTGATGCGCTGTCATCAGGCTCTTGAATTCAAGTCTTAATGCATCTGCAATTTATATCTTTGACCAATTGATAAAGATTTACCCTCTAATAGGGGTATGGTCAGTGGTTTCCATTATCCGAGCTATATATCATCAACACACCTCAGTTTGGGAGATCCTACAAAATAGGAGAAAATGTTTATGTATATTTTCCATCATTACAAATATCTTACTGAGTAGATAAGAATGCATCATCCTCAGCTCGGGACTATTTTAGCCATTTATAGTATTGGGTTTGCAACTGTGTATCATTCATGTTCACCCAAACTTCAAAACCTTCTACTATAGGCGACATACTTTGGATCTCTCACTAAAATCGATCAACGGTTTGGTTCACTATATAAAAATTGACCCCATTCAAGGCTGCACATATCCTTTGCTTAGTCGATCTCGCTCATGGCTCAAAAAGCCTTCAAACAAGTGTATACATTCCAACGGATTTTATAAACAAGTGTCTTTCTCAGACCTATATATCCATAATAAATCTTATGGACTCGAGTCTCTAGGTGCCTATACATTCCCTACAACATATATCATTCACCTATGGTTGCTGAATCACAATCCCAACCAAACATCACATGACACAACAACAACAACAACAAAGAAGACCCACAATCACATAAGTATAATCTTTGATCTACAAATAGTCTTTTACCAAAAGGATACATGCTTCATTAATATTTACAAAAAAATATGTCTGGTGTTTGTCTACATATTGCAGATCTCTACTGACTCCTTAACATAAATGTCCACATCCATGCATCATCACAGAGGTGAAATAACATCTCGACATACCTCCTGCAACATGCTTGCTTGCTGCCCTATTCTTGTACATAGGACAATCTTTTACAAAATCTATTCATAACACATAGATCTCTCCATCAAACACACCATAATCATTACTCTCGTCAAATCTATTATGATCCATCAATATGCAAGCCTTTTCCTGGACTTGTTACCCAAACTTGGTCTCACATTATTGAAATAGTCCTAATTTACTACTAAAACCACTCAACCAACTCCTAAAAAAGGTCAACAATATGCTTTTAAACATAGAATTATTCAACTACCATCTAACCTACGCCACTTATGGCTTGACACTCTAGATTTTACATGGTAACAAGGTTGTCAACCTCTTTTTAGTCTAAAATAACTAAATTTGACCTTTTCAACACTCAAATAGGCCTATCCTTCTCCTCTTGACAAGTGTACATGATTTGAATTATTGAATTACAATGGTTTTGAGGGAAACCTTTATCCATATTCCTAGCATATCTAAGCAATCCCAAGATGCTCCTGCATCATATTCCTGGGCTTAAAATGTTTCATGAGCTCCTGCTTATGAGTTTTGTTTGTTTGCCAATTTACCAAGGTAAAACTTCTACAAAACAAATGTCTTCTTCATTCAATTTTTGTTACAAATGTGCATGTTCTTGACTACCACACTTGTGTCTTTTTTCACTTGTTGTCTTTTCCTTCCAAACTACATCTTGCTATCTCTTCATCTTCTTTGCAGCCTTCTTCTTTACATATTCATCCTCTTGAATGAGGATATCAACTTCCATTCTACCTTCTTGAGCTCTTAGAAGAGCTCTCTTCTCCAAGTACTTGACCTCCTTATCAAGCAAACCTGTACAATCACCATTCAAAGTAAAATTAGAAGCAAAAATTTGAGACCCTTGGGTCTCTCCAAATTGTTGAACCCATACTTATTTTTCAAGTATGAATTCTTTGTCCTTTGTCTTCATTTCTTCTTCATAGCAATGTTCTACCTCCTCAAATATTGTTATAGGACAAGTTTTGTTCTTCTTTTCATGGTTAATGGCATATTCTAAGACTGCCGACTCTTCCAAAAACTGCTCCTTGTTTTGATAGACAAAAAGCTTGTTTGGTTGTTCAACTAGAAATTCTCCATTAAGGGTTTCTATCTCCTTCAGGATATCTTCTTCAATTGTCAAGGCTAAGCATTTAAACTTCTCTCCATCTTCTTCTTGCATTTGTTCTACCCCTTGGTATACAAATACCCATTCTTGTTTCTTATCAAGAAACTCTCCTTCACCTATAAATTCTTGATCAAACTGCCATATTTCTTTTAAGAGATCTTCCTCATTAGTGATTAGTACATTTTGATCAAATCAACTATATCAACATTATGCAACTAAAAATTGTCATCTTCAATCTTTTCCAATTCTGAATTTTGATCATTACACCTTTGCTCTTCATCAACATGCAGCTCTTCATTTCTTTTGTTCTCTTCAGTAAGGACTTCTTCTTCCTACTTGATCAATTCTTTATGTTGGAGTTCTAATTGATCCTTCTTCATGTCTTCATCACTTGAGGCATTACAACAAGCCTCTTCTTCTTGTCTAAGCACTCTCTCATGAGGTACTTCACCTCCTTGATCCATGAGCATCTTCATTGGATCATATGTTTCTCCTTCCTCCTCAACTTGATTTCTTGTAAACAAAACATCAAATGAAATGTCAAATACAAAAACATTTGGCCACTTGATCCTTTGCATGATTACTTACTGTTGGTCTCTTTCTTCAATGATGAGATCTGTCTCATCTACCAAGTATTGATCCTCTTCATACTGAAATTCCTCTTCAAATGGAAACTTTTCTCCAAGCTCTTCGTTCTTGAGCTTATACTTTTTTTATACTTCTTCATCTCTCTCTTTAAGGAAAATCTTAGCATTCTTCTTTTTCTTCTCTCCATCACTAATCTAACTGGCCATCTTACTCTTTTCTTCTTCATTACCCATCCTTGCCATGGGTTTTCCATTTTTTCTACCATGATTTCTATCATGGCTATCCTTGCTTTTATCTCATTCACTTCTCATTGGTACTCTTCCTCTCTTTGTCTCTTTCTTTCTTCTCTTTCTTATTTCTCACTCTTTATCTAGTTCATGTTTCTTGTAGGCAGTCCCTCTATCACTCTTCTCAATTCTTCAAACTCCATCCTTTATCTCACCTAATTCTATTTCACCTTACTCTTTTGGCAAACTATCCAAGATTCTTCTTCGATCTTCTTTTTCTTCTTGAGCAATTTACTATGCTCTTCTTCTAGAGCTTCTCTTGGCTCTTCACTAAGCCTTCCTTGGCTTCTTCATCTCTTAAGCCTCAATGGCTTGGCTGCCTTGAACCTGCAACTTCTTCACTGTAACTAAAATTAGTCATTAAAGAGCTTGAAAACAACTTGTCAATAACTTTCTTATTACCTTCGTCACTTGCTTCAATCACTGCAAAATTTTTTTCTTCTATTTGCAACTTCACAAAGTACATTATCTCTTCAAAAACTGATTTGAAGAGTACAAAATTTTCCTTTTTCTAGGAGCTTACTTGCTCTGATACCAAAAAAGATGCGCTGGGCTAGGGGTCCCAGCTGAATGAATGCCTCAACCCGTAGCCTATACCCTCTTTATCTTAGCATATCACACTCACTCACACACAACTAACACTCATGAGTACCCAACACACATTTCATATTAATCTTCATCTAAAATCAACTTTAAAGGATCTACAATGATTTTCATTCCATGATCTATCTATCTGGTTCATCCTAGCATCTCAGCACTCTCTGCCTACCTTTCACACTCACTTTTGGCTCAGCCAGACACACAAATGTATATGCAACATTTCACAGTTTCAGCTTATAGTCTATCTTTCTTTTATAGCTTATATAGCCTGTTAGGCTTTTAAAAGCACAAATTCGCCTATATAGGCTCTTAACAATGTCTAAAGCTTTCTAAAGCTTGTCTCCATGCTCTCTCTCACTCCTATGACTTAGCTGAATGTCTCCCCTATTTTCTTTCTGTTCACTTTCCCACAGTTATATAAGAAGCTACAATGGTTTCCAATTCCAAACTGATGCACTGTTATCAAACTCTTGAATTCAAGTCTTGATGCATCTGAAATTTATATCTTTGACCAATTGATAAAGATTTACCCTCTAATAGGTGTATGGTTAGTGTTCTCCATTATCTGAGTTATATATCATCAACACACCTCAGTTTGGGAGATCCTACAAAATAGGAGAAAATGTTCATGTATATTTTCCATCATTACAAATATCTTACCGAGTAGATAAGAATGAATCATCCTTGGCTCGGTACTATTTTATACATATACAGTATTGGGTTTGCAACTGGGTATCATTCATGTTCACCCAAACTTCAAAACCTTCTACTACAGGTGACAGACTTTGGATCTCTCACTAAAATCGATCAATAGTTTGGTTCACTATATAAAAATTGACCCCACTTAGGGCTGCACATATCCTTTGTTGAGTCGATCTTGCTCATGGCTCAAAAAGCCTTCAAACAAGTGTATACATTCCAATGGATTTTATAAACAGGTGTCTTTCTCAGACCTATAGATCTGTAATAAATCTTATGGACTCGAGTCTCTAGGTGCCTATACATTCCCTACAACCTATATCATTAATCTATGGTTGCTGAGTCACCATCCCAACCAAACATCACACAGCACAACAACAACAACAAAGAACACCCACAATCTCACAAGTATAATCTTTGATCTACAAATAGTCTTTTACTAAAAGGATACAGGCTTCATTAATATTTACCAGAAAATATGTCTAGTGTTTGTCTATGTATTGCAGATCTCTACTAACACTTTAACATCACTGTCCACATCCAAGCATCATCAAAGATGTGAAACAACATCTTGACATACCTCCTGCAACATGCTTGCTTGCTGCCCTGTTCTTGTACATAGAACAATCTTTTACAAAATCTATTCATAACACATAGCACTCTCCATCAAACACACCATAATCATTACTCTCATCAAATCTATTACAGTCCATCAATATGCAGTCCTTTTCCTGGACTTGCTACCCAAACTTCGTCTCACATTATTGAAATAGTCCTAATTTACTACTAAAACCACTCAACCAACTCCTAAAAAAGCTCAACAATATGCTTTTAAACATAGAATTATTCAACTACCATCTAACCTATGCCACCTATGGCTTGACTCTCCTGATTTTACATGGTAACAAGGTTGTCAACCTCTTTTTAGTCTAAAATAACTAAATTTGACCTTTTCAACACTCAAATAGGCCTCTCCTTCTCCTCTTGACAAGTGTACATGATTTGAATTTTTGAATTACAATGTTTTGGAGGGAAACCTCTATCCATATTCCTAGCACATCTAAGCACTCCCAAGATGCTCCTGCATTAGATTCATGGGCTTAAAAAGTTTCATGAGCTCCTGCTTATGAGTTTCATTTGTTTGCCCATTTACAAAGGCAAAACTTTTACAAAACAAATGTCTTCTTCATTCAATTTTTCATACAAATGTGCATGTTCTTGACTACCAGACTTGTGTCTTTTTTTGCATGTTGTCTTTTCCTTCCAAAGTACATCTTGTTGTCTCTTCATCTTCTTCGCAGCCTTCTTCTTTACATATTCATCCTCTTGAATGAGGATATCAACTTCCATTCTCTCTTCTTGAGCTCTTAGAAGAGCTCTCTTCTCCAAGTGCTTGACTTCCTTATCAAGCAAACCTGTACAATCACCATTCAAAGTAAAATTAGAAGCAAAAATTTGAGACCCTTGGGTCTCTCCAAATTGTTGAACCCATACTTGCTGTTCAAGTATGAATTCTTGGTCCTTTGTCTTCATTTCTTCTTCCCAGCAATGTTCTACCTCCTCAAATATTGTTATAGGACAAGTTTTGTTCTTCTCTTCATGGTTAATGGCATATTCTAACACTGCCAACTCTTCCACCAACTGCTCTTTGTTTTGATAGACAAAAAGTTGTTTTGGGTGTTCAAGTAGAAACTCTCCATCAAGGTTTTCAATCTCCTTTAGGATATCTTCTTCAATTGTCAAGGCTAAGCATTTGAACTTCTCTCCATCTTCTTCTTACAAATATTCTACCCCTTGGTATACAATTACCCATTCTTGTTTCTTATCAAGAAACTCTCCTTCACCTGCAAATTGTTGATCAAACTGCCATATTTCTTTTAAGAGATCTTCCTCATTAGTGATTAGTACATTTTGATCAAAATCATCTATATCAACATTATGCAACTGAAAATTGTCATCTTCAATCTTTTCCAATTCTGAATTTTGATCATTATACCTTTGTTCTTCATCAACATGCAGCTCTTCGTTTCTTTTATTCTATTGAGTAAGGACTTCTTCTTCCTTCTTGATCTATTCTTTATGTTGGAGTTCCAACTGATCCTTCTTCATGTCTTCATCACTTGAGGCATTACATTAAGCCTCTTCTTCTTGTCTAAGCACTCTCTCATGTCGTGCTTCACCTCCTTGATCCATGAGCATCTTCATTGGATCATATGTTTCTCCTTCCTCCTCAACTTGCTTTCCTATAAACAAAACATCAAATGAAATGTCAGATACAAAAACATTTGGCCACTTGATCCTTTGAGTTATTACTTGCTGTTGGTATATTTCTTCAATGATGAGATCTGTCTCATCTACCAAGTATTGATCCTCTTCATACTCAAATTCCTCTTCAAACTGAAACATTTCTCCAAGCTCTTCATTCTTGACCTTATCCTTTTTTTATGCTTCTTCATCTCTCTCCTTAAGGAAAATCTTAGAATTCTTCTTCTTCTTCTCTCCATCACTAATCTAACAGGCCATCTTACTCTTTTCTTATTTATTACCCATCCTTTCCATGAGTTTTCCATATTTTCTACCATGATTTCTATCATGGGTATCCTTTCTTTTATCTCATTCACTTCTCTTTGCTACTCTTCCTCTCTTTGTCTCTTTCTTTTTTCTCTTTCTTGTTTCTCTCTCTTTTTCTGGATCATGTTTCTTCTAGGCAGTCCCTATATCACTCTTCTCAATTCTTAAAACTCCATCCTTTATCTCACCTAAGTCTATTTCACCTTAGTCTTCTGGCAAACTATCCAAGCTTCTTCTTGGATCTTCTTCTTCTTCTTCTTGAGAAATTCACTATGCTCTTCTTTTAGAGCTTCTCTTGGCTCTTCACTAAGCCTTCCTTGGCTTCTTCTCCTCTTAAGCCTCAATGGCTTGACTGCCTTGAACCTGTAACTTCTTCACTGCAACTACACTTAGTCTTTAAAGAGCTTGAAAACAACTTGCCAATAACTTTCTTATTACCTTATGCACTTGCTTCAATCACTACAATTTTTTTCTTCTATTTGCAACTTCACAAAGTACATTATCTTTGAAAAAATTGATTAGAAGAGTACAAAATTTTCCTTTTTCCAAGAGTTTACTTGCTCTAATAACAAAAATGATGTGCTGGGCTAGGGGTCCCAGCTGATTGAATGCCTCAACCCGTAGCCTATACCCTCTTTATCTTAGCATATCACACTCACTCACACACAACTAACACTCATGAGTACGCAACACACATTTCATATTAATCTTCATCTATAATCAACATTAAAGGCTCTACAATGATTTTCATTCCATGATCTATCTATCTAGTTCATCCTAGCATCTCAGCACTCTTTGCCTAGCTTTCACACTCACTTCTGGCTCAACGAGACACAAATGTATATGCAACATTTCACAGTTTCAGCTTATAGTCTATCTTTCTTTTACAACTTATATAGCCTCTTATTAGTTTACAAGCACAACTTTGCCTATATGGGCACTTAGCAATGTCTAAAGCTTTCTAAATCTTGTCTCCATGCTCTCTCTCACTCTTATGACTGAGTTGAATGTCTCCCCTATTTTTTTTTGTCACTTGCCCAGAGTTATATAAGAAGCTACAAAGGTTTCCAATTCCAAACTGATGTGTTGTCATCAGGCTCTTGAATTCAAGTCTTAATGCATCTGCAATTTATATCTTTGACCAATTGATAAAGATTTACCCTCTAATAGGTGTATGGTCAGTGGTCTCCATTATCCGAGCTATATATCATCAACACACCTCAGTTTGGGAGATCCTGCAAAATAGGAGAAAATGTTTATGTATATTTTCCATCATTAAAAATATCTTACCGAGTAGATAAGAATGCATCATCCTCAGCTCGGGACTATTTTAGCCATTTACAGTATTGGGTTTGCAACTGTGTATCATTCATGTTCACCCAAACTTCAAAACCTTCTACTATAGGCGACATACTTTGAATCTCTCACTAAAATCGATCAATGGTTTGGTTCACTATATAAAAATTGACCCCATTCAAGGCTGCACATATCCTTTGCTTAGTCGATCTCGCTCATGGCTCAAAAAGCCTTCAAACAAGTGTATTCATTCCAACGGATTTTATAAACAAGTGTCTTTCTCAGACCTATATATCCATAATAAATCTTATGGACTCGAGTCTCTAGGTGCCTATACATTCCCTAAAACCTATATCATTCACCTATGGTTGTTGAATCACAATCCCAACCAAAACTCACACGGCACAACAACAACAACAAAGAAGACCCACAATCACATAAGTATAATCTTTGATCTACAAATAGTCTTTTACCAAAAGGATACATGCTTCATTAATATTTACCAAAAAATATGTCTGGTGTTTGTCTACGTATTGCAGATCTCTACTGACTCCTTAACATCAATGTCCACATCCATGCATCATCACAGAGGTGAAATAACATCTCGACATACCTCCTGCAACATGCTTGCTTGCTGCCCTGTTCTTGTACATAGGACAATCTTTTACAAAATCTATTCATAACACATAGAGCTCTCCATCAAACACACCATAATCATTACTCTCATCAAATCTATTACGATCCATCAATATGCAGTCCTTTTCCTGGACTTGTTACCCAAACTTGGTCTCACATTATTGAAATAGTCCTAATTTACTACTAAAACCACTCAACCAACTCCTAAAAAAGGTCAACAATATGCTTTTAAACATAGAATTATTCAACTACCATCTAACCTACGCCACTTATGGCTTGACACTCTGGATTTTACATGGTAACAAGGTTGTCAACCTCTTTTTAGTCTAAAATAACTAAATTTGACCTTTTCAACACTCAAATAGGCCTATCCTTCTCCTCTTGACAAGTGTACATGATTTGAATTTTTGAATTACAATGTTTTGGAGGGAAACCTTTATGCATATTCCTAGCATATCTAAGCAATCCCAAGATGCTCCTGCATCAGATTCCTGGGCTTAAAATGTTTCATGAGCTCCTGCTTATGAGTTTTGTTTGTTTGCCAATTTACCAAGGTAAAACTTCTACAAAACAAATGTCTTCTTCATTCAATTTTTGATACAAATGTGCATGTTCTTGACTAGCACACTTGTGTCTTTTTTTTCTTGTTGTCTTTTCCTTCCAAAGTACATCTTGTTGTCTCTTCATCTTCTTTACAGCCTTCTTCTTTACATATTCATCCTCTTGAATGAGGATATCAACTTCCATTCTACCTTCTTGAGCTCTTAGAAGAGCTCTCTTCTCCAAGTACTTGACCTCCTTATCAAGCAAACATGTACAATCACCATTCAAAGTAAAATTAGAAGCAAAAATTTGAGACCCTTGGGTCTCTCCAAATTGTTGAACCCATACTTGTTGTTCAAGTATGACTTCTTTGTCCTTTGTCCTCATTTCTTCTTCACAGCAATGTTCTACCTCCTCAAATATTGTTATAGGACAAGTTTTGTTCTTCTTTTCATGGTTAATGGCATATTCTAAGACTGCCGACTCTTCCAACAACTGCTCTTTGGTTTGATAGACAAAAAGCTTGTTTGGTTGTTCAACTAGAAATTCTCCATCAAGGTTTTCTATCTCCTTCAGGATATCTTCTTCAATTGTCAAGGCTAAGCATTTAAACTTCTCTCCATCTTCTTCTTTCATTTGTTCTACCCCTTGGTATACAAATACCCATTCTTGTTTCTTATCAAGAAACTCTCCTTCACCTACAAATTCTTGATCGAACTTCCATATTTCTTTTAAGAGATCTTCCTCATTAGTGATTAGTACATTTTGATCAAAATCAACTATATCAACATTATGCAACTAAAAATTGTCATCTTCAATCTTTTCCAATTCTGAATTTTGATCATTATACCTTTGCTCTTCATCAACATGTAGCTCTTCATTTCTTTTGTTCTCTTCAGTAAGGACTTCTTCTTCCTACTTGATCAATTCTTTATGTTGGAGTTCCAATTGATCCTTATTCATGTCTTCATCACTTGAGGCATTACAACAAGCCTCTTCTTCTTGTCTAAGCACTCTCTCATGAGGTACTTCACCTCCTTGATCCATGAGCATCTTCATTGGATCATATTTTTCTCCTTCCTCCTCAACTTGATTTCCTGTAAACAAAACATCAAATGAAATGTCAAATACAAAAACATTTGGCCACTTGATCCTTTGCGTGATTACTTACTATTGGTCTCTTTCTTCAATGATGAGATCTGTCTCATCTACCAAGTATTGATTCTCTTCATACTGAAATTTCTCTTCAAACGGAAAGTTTTCTCCAAGCTCTTCATTCTTGAGCTTATACTTTTTTTATACTTCTTCATCTCTCTCTTTAAGGCAAATCTTAGCATTCTTCTTTTTCTTCTCTCCATCACTAATCTAACTGGCCATCTTACTCTTTTCTTCTTCATTACCCATCCTTGCCATGGGTTTTCCATTTTTTCTACCATGATTTCTATCATGGCTATCCTTGCTTTTATCTCATTCACTTCTCATTGGTACTCTTCCTCTCTTTGTCTCTTTCTTTCTTCTCTTTCTTATTTCTCACTCTTTATCTGGTTCATGTTTCTTCTAGGCAGTCCCTCTATCACTCTTCTCAATTCTTCAAACTCCATCCTTTATCTCACCTAATTCTATTTCACCTTACTCTTTTTGCAAACTATCCAAGCTTCTTCTTCGATCTTCTTTTTCTTCTTGAGCAATTCACGATGCTCTTCTTCTAGAGCTTCTCTTGGCTCTTCACTAAGCCTTCCTTGGATTCTTCTCCTCTTAAGCCTCAATGGCTTGACTGCCTTGAACCTGCAACTTCTTCACTGTAACTAAAATTAGTCTTTAAAGAGCTTGAAAACAAGTTGTCAATAACTTTCTTATTACCTTCGTCACTTGCTTCAATCACTGCAAAAAAAATTTCTTCTATTTGTAACTTCACAAAGTACATTATCTCTTCAAAAACTTATTTGAAGAGTACAAAATTTTCCTTTTTCTAGGAGCTTACTTGCTCTGATACCAAAAAAGATGCGCTGGGCTAGGGGTCCCAGTTGAATGAATGCCTCAACCCGTAGCCTATACCCTCTTTATCTTAGCATATCGCACTCACTCACACACAACTAACACTCATGAGTACACAACACACATTTCATATTAATCTTCATCTAAAATCAACTTTAAATGATCTACAATGATTTTCATTCCATGATCTATCTATCTTTTTCATCCTAGCATCTCAGCACTCTCTGCCTACCTTTCACACTCACTTTTGGCTCAGCCAAACACACAAATGTATATGCAACATTTCACAGTTTTAGCTTATAGTCTATCTTTCTTTTATAGCTTATATAGCCTGTTAGGCTTTTAAAAGCACAACTTCGCCTATATAGGCTCTTAACAATGTCTAAAGCTTTCTAAAGCTTGTCTCCATGCTCTCTCTCACTCCTATGACTTAGCTGAATGTCTCCCCTATTTTCTTTCTGTTCACTTTCCCACAGTTATATAAGAAGCTACAATGGTTTCCAATTCCAAACTAATGCACTGTCATCAAACTCTTGAATTCAAGTCTTGATGCATCTGCAATTTATATCTTTGACCAATTGATAAAGATTTACCCTCTAATAGGTGTATGGTTAGTGTTCTCCATTATCCGAGTTATATATCATCAACACACCTCAGTTTGGGAGATCCTACAAAATAGGAGAAAATGTTCATGTATATTTTCCATCATTACAAATATCTTACCGAGTAGATAAGAATGAATCATCCTTGGCTCGGGACTATTTTAGCCATATACAGTATTGGGTTTGCAACTATGTATCATTCATGTTCACCCAAACTTCAAAACCTTCTACTATAGGTGACATACTTTGGATCTCTCACTAAAATCGATCAATAGTTTGGTTCACTATATAAAAATTGACCCCACTTAGGGCTGCACATATCCTTTGTTGAGTCGATCTTGCTCATGGCTCAAAAAGCCTTCAAACAAGTGTATACATTCCAATGGATTTTATAAACAGGTGTCTTTCTCAGACCTATAGATCTGTAATAAATCTTATGGACTCGAGTCTCTAGGTGCCTATACATTCCCTACAACCTATATCATTAATCTATGGTTGCTGAGTCACCATCCCAACCAAACATCACATGGCACAACAACAACAAAGAACACCCACAATCTCACAAGTATAATCTTTGATCTACAAATAGTCTTTTACCAAAAGGATACAGGCTTCATTAATATTTACCAGAAAATATGTCTAGTGTTTGTCTATGTATTGCAGATCTCTACTGACACTTTAACATCAATGTCCACATCCAAGCATCATCAAAGATGTGAAACAACATCTTGACATACCTCCTACAACATGCTTGCTTGCTGCCCTATTTTGTACATAGAACAATCTTTTACAAAATCTATTCATAACACATAGCACTCTCCATCAAACACACCATAATCATTACTCTCATCAAATCTATTATAGTCCATCAATATGCAGTCCTTTTCCTGGACTTGCTACCCAAACTTGGTCTCACATTATTGAAATAGTCCTAATTTACTACTAAAACCACTCAACCAACTCCTAAAAAAGCTCAACAATATGCTTTCAAACATATAATTATTCAACTACCATCTAACCTACGCCACCTATGGCTTGACTCTCCTGATTTTACATGGTAACAAGGTTGTCAACCTCTTTTTAGTCTAAAATAACTAAATTTGACCTTTTCAACACTCAAATAGGCCTATCCTTCTCCTCTTGACAAGTGTACATGATTTGAATTTTTGAATTACAATGTTTTGGAGGGAAACCTCTATCCATATTCCTAGCACATCTAAGCACTCCCAAGATGCTCCTGCATTAGATTCCTGGGCTTAAAAAGTTTCATGAGCTCCTACTTATGAGTTTCATTTGTTTGCCCATTTACAAAGGTAAAACTTTTAAAAAACAAATGTCTTCTTCATTCAATTTTTCATACAAATGTGCATGTTCTTGACTACCACACTTGTGTCTTTTTTTGCTTGTTGTCTTTTCCTTCCAAAGTACATCTTGTTGTCTCTTCATCTTCTTCGCAGCCTTCTTCTTTACATATTCATCCTCTTGAATGAGGATATCAACTTCCATTCTCTCTTCTTGAGCTCTTAGAAGAGCTCTCTTCTCCAAGTGCTTGACTTCCTTATCAAGCAAACCTGTACAATCACCATTCAAAGTAAAATTAGAAGCAAAAATTTGAGACCCTTGGGTCTCTCCAAATTGTTGAACCCATACTTGCTGTTCAAGTATGACTTCTTGGTCCTTTATCTTCATTTCTTCTTCACAGCAATGTTTTACCTCCTCAAATATTGTTATAGGACAAGTTTTATTCTTCTCTTCATGGTTAATGGCATATTCTAACACTGCCAACTCTTCCACCAACTGCTCTTTGTTTTGATAGACAAAAAGTTGTTTTGGGTGTTCAAGTAGAAACTCTCCATCAAGGTTTTCAATCTCCTTTAGGATATCTTCTTCAATTGTCAAGGCTAAGCATTTGAACTTCTCTCCATCTTCTTCTTACAACTATTCTACCCCTTGGTATACAAATACCCATTCTTGTTTCTTATCAAGAAACTCTCCTTCACCTGCAAATTGTTGATCAAACTACCATATTTATTTTAAGAGAT
The DNA here is from genome assembly GCA_037957365.1 of Torreya grandis. Taxonomy (NCBI): domain Eukaryota; kingdom Viridiplantae; phylum Streptophyta; class Pinopsida; order Cupressales; family Taxaceae; genus Torreya; species Torreya grandis. The sequence goes on from JARHVA010006318.1 coordinate 563,115, forward strand.
CTTCCTCATTAGTGATTAGTACATTTTGATCAAAATCATCTATATCAACATTATGCAACTGAAAATTGTCATCTTGAATCTTTTCCAATTCTAAATTTTGATCATTATACCTTTGTTCTTCATCAACACGCAACTCTTCATTTCTTTTGTTCTCTTGAGTAAGGACTTCTTCCTACTTGATCAATTCTTTATGTTGGAGTTCCAACTGATCCTTGTTCATGTCTTCATCACTTGAGGCATTACAATAAGCCTCTTCTTCTTGTCTAAGCACTCTCTCATGAGGTGCTTCACCTCCTTGAACCATGAGCATCTTCATTGGATCATATGTTTCTCCTTCCTCCTCAACTTGCTTTCCTATAAACAAAACATCAAATGAAATGTCAGATACAAAAACATTTGGCCACTTGATCCTTTGAGTTATTACTTGCTATTGGTCTATTTCTTCAATGATGAGATCTGTCTCATCTACCAAGTTATGTTCCTCTTCATACTCAAATTCCTCTTCAAACTGAAACATTTCTCCAAGCTCTTCATTCTTGACCTTATCCTTTTTTTATGCTTCTTCATCTCTCTCCTTAAGGAAAATCTTAGAATTCTTCTTCTTCTTCTCTCCATCACTAATCTAACAGGACATCTTACTCTTTTCTTCTTCATTACCCATCCTTTCCATGGGTTTTCCATATTTTCTACCATGATTTCTATCATGGATATCCTTGCTTTTATCTCATTCACTTCTCTTTGGTACTCTTCCTCTCTTTGTCTCTTTCTTTTTTCTCTTTCTTGTTTCTCTCTCTTTATCTGGACCATGTTTCTTCTAGGCAGTCCCTATATCACTCTTCTCAATTCTTCAAACTCCATCCTTTATCTCACCTAAGTCTATTTCACCTTAGTCTTTTGGAAAACTATCCAAGCTTCTTCTTGGATCTTCTTCTTCTTCTTGAGCAATTCACTATGCTCTTCTTCTAGAGCTTCTATTGGCTCTTCACTAAGCCTTCCTTGGCTTCTTCTCCTCTTAAGCCTCAATGGCTTGACTGCCTTGAACCTGCAACTTCTTCATTACAACTACAATTAGTCTTTAAAGAGCTTGAAAACAACTTGTCAATAACTTTCTTATTACCTTCTTCACTTGCTTCAATCACTGCAAATTTTTTTCTTCTGTTTACAACTTCACAAAGTACATTATCTTTGCAAAAACTGATTAGAAGAGTACAAATTTTTTCTTTTTCCAAGAGCTTACTTGCTCAGATACCAAAAATGACGCTTTGGGCTAGGTGTCCCAACTGAATGAATTCCTCAACCCGTAGCCTATACCCTCTTTATCTTAGCATATCACACTCACTCACACACAAATAACACTCATGAGTACGCAACACACATTTCATATTAATCTTCATCTAAAATCAACTTTAAAGGCTCTACAATGATTTTCATTCCATGATCTATCTATCTGGTTCATCCTAGCATCTGAGCACTCTCTACCTAGCTTTCACACTCACTTCTGGCTCAGCCAGACACACAAATGTATATGCAACATTTCACAGTTTCAGCTTATAGTCTATCTTTCTTTTACAGCTTATATAGCCTGTTTGGCTTTTACAAGCACAACTTCACCTATATAGACTCTTAGCAATGTCTAAATCTTTCTAAAGCTTGTCTCCATGCTCTCTCTCACTCCTATGACTGAGCTGAATGTCTCCACTATTTTTTCTGTCACTTGCCCAGAGTTATATAAGAAGCTACAATGGTTTCCAATTCCAAACTGATGCGCTGTCATCAGACTCTTGAATTCGAGTCTTGATGCATCTACAATTTATATCTTTGACCAATTGATAAAGATTTACCATCTAATAGGTGTATGGTTAGTGTTCTCCATTATTCAAGCTATATATCATCAAGACACCTCAGTTTGGAAGATCCTTCAAAATAGGAGAAAACATTCATGTATATTTTCCATCATTACAAATATCTTACTCAGTAGATAAGAATGCATCATCCTCGGCTCGGGACTATTTTAGCCATATACAGTATTGGGTTTGCAACTGTGTATCATTCATGTTCACCCAAACTTCAAAACCTTCTACTGTAGGTGACAGACTTTGGATCTCTCACTAAAATCGATCAACGGTTTGGTTCACTATATAAAAATTGAACCCATTCAGGGCTGCACATATCCTTTGCTGAGTCGATCTCGCTCGTGGATCAAAAAGCCTTCAAACAAGTGTATACATTCCAATAGATTTTATAAATAGTTGTCTTTCTCAGACCTATATATCCATAATAAATATTATGGACTCGAGTCTCTAGGTGCCTATACATTCCCTAAAACCTATATCATTCACTTATGGTTGCCGAATCACCATCCCAGCCAAACATCACATGGCACAACAACAACAAAGAACACCCACAATCAGACAAGTATAATCTTTGATCTACAAATAGTCTTTTACCAAAAGGATACAGGTTTCATTAATATTTACCAAAAAATATGTCTGGTGTTTGTCTACGTATTGCAGATCTCTACTGACTCCTTAACATCAATGTCCACATCCATGCATCATCACAGAGGTGAAATAACATCTTGACATACCTCCTGCAACATGCTTGCTTGCTGCCCTGTTCTTGTACATAGAACAATCTTTTACAAAATCTATTCATAACACATAGAGCTCTCCATTAAACACACCATAATCATTACTCTCATCAAATCTATTACAATCCATCAATATGCAGTCCTTTTCCTGGACTTGCTACCCAAACTTGGTCTCACATTATTGAAATAGTCCTAATTTACTACTAAAACCACTCAACCAACTCCTAGAAAAGGTCAACAATATGCTTTTAAACATAGAATTATTCAACTACCATCTAACCTACGCCACTTATGGCTTGACATTCTGGATTTTACATGGTAACAAGGTTGTCAACCTCTTTTTAGTCTAAAATAACTAAATTTGACCTTTTCAACACTCAAATAGGCCTATCCTTCTCCTCTTGACAAGTGTACATGATTTGAATTATTGAATTACAATGTTTTGGAGGGAAACCTTTATCCATATTCCTAGCATATCTAAGCAATCCCAAGATGCTCCTGCATCAGATTCCTGGGCTTAAAATGTTTCATGAGCTCCTGCTTATGAGTTTTGTTTGTTTGCCAATTTACCAAGGTAAAACTTCTACAAAACAAATGTATTCTTCATTCAATTTTTGATACAAATGTGCATGTTCTTGACTAGCACACTTGTGTCTTTTTTTGCTTGTTGTCTTTTCCTTCCAAAGTACATCTTGCTGTCTCTTCATCTTCTTTGCAGCCTTCTTCTTTACATATTCATCCTCTTGAATGAGGATATCAACTTCCATTCTACCTTCTTGAGCTCCTAGAAGAGCTCTCTTCTCCAAGTACTTGACATCCTTATCAAGCAAACATGTACAATCACCATTCAAAGTAAAATTAGAAGCAAAAATTTGAGACCCTTGGGTCTCTCCAAATTGTTGAACCCATACTTGTTGTTCAAGTATGACTTCTTTGTCCTTTGTCTTCATTTCTTCTTCACAGCAATGTTCTACCTCCTCAAATATTGTTATAGGACAAGTTTTGTTCTTCTCTTCATGGTTAATGGCATATTCTAAGACTGCTGACTCTTCCAACAACTGCTCTTTGTTTTGATAGACAAAAATCTTGTTTGGTTGTTCAACTAGAAATTCTCCATCAAGGTTTTCTATCTCCTTCAGGATATCTTCTTCAATTGTCAAGGCTAAGCATTTAAAATTATCTCCATCTTCTTCTTGCATTTGTTCTACCCCTTGGTATACAAATACCCATTCTTGTTTCTTATCAAGAAACTCTCCTTCACCTGCAAATTCTTGATCGAACTACCATATTTCTTTTAAGAGATCTTCGTCATTAGTGATTAGTACATTTTGATCAAAATCAACTATATCAACATTATGCAACTGAAAATTGTTATCTTCAATCTTTTCCAATTCTGAATTTTGATCATTATACCTTTTTTCTTCATCAATATGCAGCTCTTCATTTCTTTTGTTCTCTTGAGTAAGGACTTCTTCCTGCTTGATGAATTCTTTATGTTGGAGTTCCAACTGATCCTTATTCATGTCTTCATCACTTGAGGCATTACAACAAGCCTCTTCTTCTTATCTAAGCACTCTCTCATGAGGTGCTTCACCTCCTTGATCCATGAGCATCTTCATTGGATCATATGTTTCTCCTTCCTCCTCAACTTGCTTTCCTGTAAACAAAACATCAAATGAAATGTTAGATACAAAAACATTTGGCCACTTGATCCTTTGAGTGATTACTTGTTGTTGGTCTATTTCTTCAATGATGAGATCTGTCTCATCTACCAAGTATTGATCCTATTCATACTGAAATTCCTCTTCAAACTAAAACTTTTCTCCATGCTCTTCATTCTTGAGCTTATCCTTTTTTTTATACTTCTTCTTCTCTCTCTTTGAGGCCAATCTTAGCATTCTTCTTCTTCTTCTCTCCATCACTAATCTAACTGTCCATCTTACTCTTTTCTTCTTCATTACCCATCCTTTCCATGGGTTTTCCATATTTTATACAATGATTTCTATCATGGCTATCCTTGATTTTATCTCATTCACTTCTCTTTGGCACTCTTCCTCTCTTTGTCTCTTTCTTTCTTCTCTTTCTTATTTCTCTCTCTTTATCTGGTTCATGTTTCTTCTAGGCAGTCCCTCTATCACTCTTCTCAATTCTTCAAACTCCATCCTTTATCTCACCTAAGTCTATTTCACCTTAATCTTTTGGCAAGCTATCCAAGCTTCTTCTTGGATCTTCTTCTTCTTCTTGAGCAATTCACTATGCTCTTCTTCTAGAGCTTCTCTTGGCTCTTCAATAAGCCTTCCTTGGCTTCTTCTCCTCTTAAGCCTCAATGGCTTGACTGCCTTGAACCTGAAACTTCTTCACTACAATTACAATTAGTCTTTAAAGAGCTTGAAAACAACTTGTCAATAAGTTTCTTATTACCTTCTTCACTTGCTTCAATCACTGCAAATTTTTTTCTTCTATTTGTAACTTCACAAAGTACATTGTCTCTGCAAAAACTGATTAGAAGAGTAAAGAATTTTCCTTTTTCTAGGAGCTTACTTACTCTGATACCTAAAATGATGCGCTGGGCTAGGGGTCCCAGCTGAATGAATGCCTCAATCTGTAGCCTATACCCTCTTTATCTTAGCATATCACACTCACTCACACACAACTAACACTCATGAGTACGCAACACATATTTCATATTAATCTTCATCTAAAATCAACTTTAAAGGTGATTAAATGATTTTTCTTGCATGATCTATCTATCTGGTTCATCTTAGCATCTCAGCACTCTCTGCCTAGCTTTCACACTCACTTCTAGCTTAGCCAGACCCACAAATGTATATTCAACATTTCACAGTTTCAGCTTATAGTCTATCTTTTTTTTATAGCTTATATAGCCTCTTAGGCTTTTACAAGCACAACTTGGCCTATATAGGCTCTTAGCAGTGTCTAAAGATTTCTAAAGCTTGTCTCCATGCTCTCTCTCACTCCTATGACTGAGCTGAATGTCTCCCCCTTTTTTTTTGTCACTTGCCTAAATTTATATAAGAAGCTATAATGGTTTCCAATTCAAAACTGATGCGCTGTCATCAAACTCTTGAATTCGAGTCTTGATGCATCTACAATTTATATCTTTGACCAATTGATGAAGATTCACCCTCTAATTGGTGTATGGTCAGTGTTCTCCATTATCTGAGCTATATATCATCAACACACCTCAGTTTGGGAGATCCTGCAAAATAGGAGAAAATGTTCATGTATATTTTCCATCATTACAAATATCTTATCGAGTAGATAAGAATGCATCATCCTCAGCTTGGGACTATTTTAGCCATATACAATATTGGGTTTGCAATTGTGTATCATTCATGTTCGCCCAAACTTCAAAAACTTCTACTATAGGCGATAGAATTTGGATCTCTCACTAAAATGGATCAACAATTCCATTCACTATATATAAATTGACCCCATTCAGGGCTGCACATATCCTTTACTGAGTTGATCTCCCTCGTGGCTCAAAAAGCCTTCAAACAAGTGTATACATTCCAATGGCTTTTGTAAATATGTGTGTTTCTCAGACCTGTATATCCATAATCTGTAATAAATCTTATGGACTCGAGTCTCTAGGTGCCTATACATTCCCTACGACCTATATCATTCACCAATGGTTACCGAATCACCATCCCAACCAAACATCACATGGCACAACAACAACAAAAAACACCCACAATCACACAAGTATAATCTATGATCTATAAAGAGTCTTTTACCAAAAGGATACACGCTTCATTAATATTTACCAAAAAAATTGTCTGGTGTTTGTCTATGTATTTCAGATCTCTACTGACTCCTTAACATCAATGTCCACATCCATGCATCATCACAAAGGTGAAATAACATCTCGACATACCTCCTGCAACATGCTTGCTTGCTGCCCTATTCTTGTACATAGAACAATCTTTTACAAAATCTATTCATAACACATAGAGCTCTCCATAAAACACACCATAATCATTACTCTCATCAAATCTATTACAATCCATCAATATGCATTCCTTTTCCTAGACTTGCTACCCAAAATCGGTCTCACATTATTGAAATAGTCCTAATTTACTACTAAAACTACTCAACCAACTCCTAAAAAAGCTCAACAATATGCTTTTAAACATAAAATTATTCAACTACCATCTAACCTATGCCACTTATGGCTTGACTCTCCTGATTTTACATGGTAACAAGGTTTTCAACCTCTTTTTAGTCTAAAATAACTAAATTTGACCTTTTCAACACTCAAATAGCCCTATCCTTCTCCTCTTGACAAGTGTACATGATTTGAATTTTTGAAATACAATGTTTTGGAGAGAAACCTTTATCCATATTCCTAGCACATCTAAGCACTCCCAAGATGCTCCTGCATCAAGTTACAAAGTTCTTCCTAACTTTACATGGTTATTTTAAAGTCCTCAAACATGTTAAATTTGTTCATGTTACAAATGTTCTATGGTCTCCTCTACAGAGTCAAGCTCATACTCCATGAGTTTTAACCTCTCTTGGCATTATAATAGTCTCTGATATATCTAGGGTAATATTATGGTGGATTAATTCCTATATATCCTCCTAATATGGCAAGGCCCTGTGTCATGGAAGGTTATTGAGTGGGAGTTACCTGTGTACATAAAAGAGTCATATGAATAACTCTCATAACTTCTATTTTTAGAGTAGCCAAAAAGAACACTAGTATCAACCAAATCTATAAATTTGTCATGTTCACCATTTATTGGTATAGATTCATTAACCTTTTTAATTGTAGTGGTAGAATCATAATATTAGCAGCTATGTGTAATGTCTTTGAGGGTAGAGAAAACACATTACTTATGATTGATATGTCTTGATATGAAGTAGCCAATTTATTAATGACCACTCTTCTATTTTAAAATCATTCTTCAGGGAATGGGTCTTCAAATTAATATCATGGTATTTCCTAAAATACTCAAATAAGTTAGTCAAATCATCAATCACTTTCAATTGGAAATCTTGCAAACTTACTTAGTGGAAACCAGAACTTTACAACTTCCGAAATATATAGTGTTCCTATTGGGTATGCACACAATATTTCTATTCCTAATGAAAATGGTTCTCTCAATGGTATTGACATATTATCTCCATTACCTTGGTATTATTACCTATATGCTTTGAATCAAAAGCCTCTCTAACTTCAACATCCTAAGCCCAATCATTGAGTATAACCTTCAACAAAATTCCTAACAAATACTTCATTATTACTTCACATGATTTCTTCTAATCCTAAAATGTAGTGCTTTTGATTCATAACTATAACCTATCCCCCACTCTTTTTTATTCTTAGAAAACCATGCATTTTCACCTTGTTGGTGGGTTGAAGAGCTTAGCCAAAAATATATAATTTCATAATATGTCAAATTGTAGTTTTCAATTTGTATTTACACTATCCTTTCTAATGCATTTGTGTTGTGGGATAAAAATATCCGTACGTAAACTTTAATTTAATAAAGTATAAAGTACAATCTATCTTATGTTATCCACCACATCCTTTTCTAATGGACTTCTCTTATTTTACTTGTAATTTGAATTTTACCCTTGGACCTTCTATTGAAACTCTACACTATCATATGCAATTGGTTTCTACACCTTGTACATTCAATAAATCTACCATGCATCATTTTTAATTTGTGTTTTAGCATACATACTTTTATTGAGCTTTGACACCACCATTTTCAATTTTCATTTAGACTTGTATACCTCTATCGAACTCATATATCCCAATGCAATTTCACTTTGACCTCTCTCCTTCCAGTGGAGTTTAGAACTTGTATTTTAATTTTCATCTTCCACAGTCAATGTGTTGACCTCCACCATGCTTAAACACATTTTTTAAATTTTAACATTCATATTTGTTTCCTTGACTCTCCACATGGCAAGTTTACTATGTCAAATTTTGCATTAGTTGTGTCAAATGTTGCATTGGCTGAGTGCTTAAAAACATGTCAACATAGGTAGGTTGTTGTGTTTAAATGATTGATAAAATGGCATAAACATCTGGTGCAAATTTGAGTACCAACACATTCTACCACCTTATTATTCTAGCGGTGTTGCATTATCACCCATAAAAATATAAATATCTACTTGATTGTTTTTCTTAGTTTTTAATGTTGGTTCCTAATTTATTTTTTATGTATCTATTGTGTTTTAGTTTTGGAATTTAATTTTGAATAGAACCTTTTTTACATTCATACTCTGCATCATTTCGATGCATAGTCCTATTTTTGGAAATGTATTTTAAGAATTTTCCTGGAGGATGAGGCAGTCCCATTCAACAAGAAAATATATGTTTGCATTGTCGTAGTATCAAATAGAGGAGAATTTTTTCTGTCAAGATTAGTAGGAAATTCAAAAGAATGTTCTGTATTTATTCTTGATGTGCAAATCTTGATTCTTCACTAACCCTATGGATTCATTAAGATTATACATCATTTTATTATATTAGTCTTAATATTTATGTATTATTTATCTTTTCAATATAGTTATTCATTTTATGCCATTGCTAATTTGAATGCATTTTGTGTATGAATCATAATCCCTCTTTATATATGTGCAAAGGCACTCTCTAAAACATGACAACCTTTGATTATAACTTATTAATTTTACTATGATTTTATTTATTGGATTATTCAATGTGTCTTATTTTTTGTGTGATTACAACATCTTTTAGCATATACTAGTACTTGATTTCTTGTTTGATATTTATTTCAAGAGATACCTTAGAAAGGTTTCATCTTTTTTGGTCCATAGGCCTTCTTTTCTAGCTTAACTCTCATTCTTTTTTAATTTTATCTCAAATCATATCCACCTTATATTATATCCATCATCTATCCACATATCTCAAATATATTTAGATTCAATCATAGTTGACCCATTTGTGGTCAAAATACATACTTCACTCTCCACTATTGCAACACCAAGTTGTTTACAAAACCACATACCCTATAACTTGTGCATTGTAGTGAATACTTTTATTGATTCTAGTACATAAGATGATACATCTTAAGGTTTTTAGGGTGTATATAAAACACACATCAACATGACCTTTATGTGGTTATTACATCAAAACATGATGGTTGATTCATTGGTGGTTGATGTCATAAAAACATACTGACTATTGCAAATTTGTAAGCATACATTGTAAGGTTTGGTTTTATCTATGATAAACATGGAGTTAAAGGTGACAAGTTCACCATATAATGGATATAAAACTTGTCAGATGTCTATAATTATGTATAATGAGTAAACTTAACATGTTTATGGTGATTATATCCATGTCTATAATTAGACCTATTACCATGATCATAGGGATTGGGTGCCTCTAGAAGCTTGTGCATAACCACTTATGGAGAGCTTTTCTATGTATGATCTTTGAAAAAATATTTATTATTATTTGATTTAGACTTAAATATCATTAATTTTATTCAAGTAAGTTTTATAAGTTAGATAACAAGTGATCAACTTCATGCTTCCACACATAGTCTTATGCTTGTTATTAATCACATGTTGATATAATAACTAAGCAAGAGTTTTAATTTTAATAATTTTTATTGTTTTATTCAATTATTTTGGTTTATTTTCATATGTATGAAAAGTGTCAACTTAAGTTATAGCTATTGACTACAAATGGAGGTATTACTTCTATTGCTTATTCTATAATTAAATTCAATCTTTTAGTCGATGATATTGGGAATCCCACCATATACAACCTTCATATTATAGAATTTCACCAATTTGAAATTATATATAGAATAAAAAGCATTATATTTAATTCCATGTAAACCTAGATAATGATTATATTCATTTGTATGAAGGTTATTGATATATGTGTAAGAAACTTCTATGGATCTAGTTGCAAACATGGTAATGCCAAGTTTAGTGGACAATTGGGTGCTAATGAGAGGAAGGGTAATGGCATGTGATAATTCAAAAAATGTTATTTCCTCTCAATTCCCTTTATCTTTTTACCTTAATTTCTTTTAAAAATAAATTATAACATGTTGGAGGAACATTAACTATATATAAATAAGATACATGAGTTTAGGCATCCACTTTTCTCTACTACTATTATCCATAAATTCATATTTAACACACTCCTAATTTAAGAGCCCCAAATGATTATAAATAATCAAATTTTCCAAATTTACATTGAATGTTCCCATTTACATAGGTTTGTCTGCCATCCATAACATAAGGATAGGTGTTTTTATAAAAAATGTGCACCACATATAGTTCATATTGGGTGCCTTCCATAATAGAGAGTTAAGTTCTCTCCCTTACTAAGGTTCAGAGCCCTCCAAATTATAACACACATAAGAACATTGGAAAAAAAAAATTCTTTCTAGATTATAAAAAACATGAGACACAACAAGAAAATACATATTTTCAAATTGATTGTGCTTATATTGTGATTGTGGTATTCTAATTTAATTTTCATTATTTTTCATGGGATCATTATGTATGTTGTTGAATATTTGGACATGATATTTTTCATTGGAGATAAAGAGTCATCTCTAGGACCTCCGTGTGTTCCACTACATATGACTTTTCATGTTATGTTTAGGGGAAGGAGAGTCTGTTAATCCTTCTCTATTGATAAGCCTCTTTGATTCATTATGATTAAGTTGAGAGGTTTTATTAATACTCTAAGACCTATAATTGTCCATGCCTAAGCATATATACCATAGCTTATGGTACAAAATACCATTTTCATATTTATCTTTCAATTTTTAGTGCCAACACAAGTGTATTAACTTTCTCATCTCATGGTAGTGAATAGAGAAATGTATGAGTTTTAATATTTAATGATTGTTATTTTTATCTTTAGACTCAATTATTTATACTTTTTATAACTTTTTTATTTTAAAAATAAGGGAATGTCATAGCACTTATATGATCAAGTCTAGATTTAATTATAATGGTTGTATTAACCTATTATATATGAATCCCTGACTTTAATCAAATGCCTTCCATATTTAACATATATGATTTATAATTATTTTAAAAAAAGAAGTTTTGATTCCTAATTTACCATCCCCATCATCCATTATTTGTTAAAAAATATAACAAACTATCAATTGGATATGAGGACATGCAGATTCCAAATTCAACAAGTGTTACTTTATGATTTTCTGGTAAATATATGTATTAAACCATAAAAGTAATTGTTTTAAATTATTTTTAATCATTTAGGGGAATAATATATTTATTTTTATAAGTGGAAACAAACCTTTATTCTATAAATGAATCCCCAAAATAATAGATGCATGGATTTGTGAATAAACCAAAAGGATAGAATACATGTAGCCATGAATAATTATAAGTAAATGAATTGAGTTTCTTTGATGGATGTTTTAAATTAAATTGAATATTTAATTATATTTTTATTAATCATCGATCTTAATTATTATTACTTTTTGTAAATATTTTACTTAAATAATGAAGGAATATCCTCTCAGATTTATGCTCAAATCCAAGGATATTGCCTTATTTATCATCAACATCATCTACCAAACTTCTCCTATTTTAAATATTTTAATGGTCTTGCTCAATTTCCTTTCATTTTGTTGTAATAAATGGTAATATAATGAAATTGAATTTGGAAAACAATGGTTTCACAAGATGACTCATAATGATATTTTGTAGTGGATTCTAATGCCTTGAACAAGACTAGTTAAACATATGGTTGGAAATCATGCTAAAACTCCAAATTATATTTCCTATTCATCATGACATTCTAAAATAGATGTAGGTTTTCTTAATACAATTCATATAAAGGGAAAATAACTATTACTATTATGAGGACTAAACATTAATGACCAAATTATTTCCATGTTGGAGCCATCACCTAGTTTATGCCCTCATATATTATGTAACTAACCTACATTGGATATAGATATACAAGGGACTTTTACATTATCATAGATTTCAAACTTTGGGTACCTAAGTAATGCATAAACAACATTATATCAATGTAATAATAAAATGAAAATAGTAGTGCTATCATAAGATAATTTCTATTTGAATTTTAAATGTTCTTTTAAATTAAATTAAGGGATTATAATACAAGTACTACATTAGGGTATTTGATTTTAAATTTATCCATGAGTTTATATAGGTTTTTATTAATATAATCTATTTTTTTTTTAAATTAGGGACCCAAGTAATGCATGAACAACATTATATTAATGTAATAATAAGATGCACATAGTAGTGTTATCATAAGATAATTTTTACTTGAATTGTAAATGTTCTTTTAAATTAAATTGGGGGATTATAATACAAGTACTACATTACGACATTTGATTGAAAATTTATCAATGATTTTATATAGGTTTGTATTAGTATAATCTATTGTAAAAAAACATATTAAAATGTAATAAAATAGTGGAACATGCCATTGGTATTTTACTTATAATAGATATTTGTATCTAGATTTTCATGTTTGTAAAAATTCTATTAGTTCACCTAGTCTATGATGATTTTAAGATATATCCAAGATAATGGTAAAAAATATAGTGACATCACCTAAAATATTTCAATATAATCTAACCATGATCTAAAACATAAACTAGAGGTTCCTGTTAACTTTATGAAATAAATGTTGTAACTAATTCAATGGAGATTATTATGTATCTTTAACATAGGGATTAGATGGTGGGATTTTTAGTTAGTTATTAGTTGTTAGGATTTAATAACATTTTTCATTTTTATATAGGTTTAAGTATTTTAAATATATTATAGCATATCAGTTTATTTTTTATTATTAGGAAATGTATTCCCATAATGATTTTCTTACCCTTAACTATTTTGGGTTATTAGATCTTATTTTGTAGGAGGTTATTGTGCTACCTCCATGGCTATATAATAGCCTTTATTTTGATCAAATATATATGAAAACATAATATTATTATTGTTTCTTTAATATTTATGTGTTATTTGTATTCAAATCTCCAATTTGTCAAAAATTTGGTATCAAATCTAGGAATAAGGAGTATGCAATTCATATTTTAAATACAATGACAAATATCACATAACACCCTAGATTTGAATACGGGACTTAAAAAATAATATCCAAGAATAATTTTATATGCACCACATTGACCATAAACCCAAACATAACATAGTGACCATTCTGCCAATGGCTTGTATCTTTCTAGCTTGTATACCATGTGTAGATTTAAAAAATTGATTGGCATCTTAGCATGGTGCTCTACTATTGTGTCTATCTTCTAATAGTTTATAGTTCGATGTAAGAGCTTTTATGTTTTTTTTTAGATGGTATACATTAAGGTATTTTTTACATGCATTCCACCATTATCTAATAGCATTAAAGATCCTTTGCATATATTATATCAGGTCATTCAATGAAGATTCCTCCATTCATATAATTCTGCCAAGAATTTATTCTTTGAATGGTGAGCTGAGATCAGTCAATAGAGCATGGAAACCATACAATCATTAAGAGAAACATTTCATTAGAAACATGCATCATAACTAATATATCCATAGCTAAAGATAAATTCTATATATTCAATCTTAATATTCATCCTTTTTTATATCCCACATAATTATTTGTGTCATCACAAACATAATTTCTTATCAAATCTTCATTCTACATTTTTACTAGATGCATATAGTTCTACGATCCATCTCTTTTATTTTTTATGCATGATTTTTTAAGTGATTCATATTTGAGAAATAATCCAAAAAATTTCCTATAAATGAAATTTCTCCCCAAAAAAACTAAGTACCTAGTGGATCTTATCTCAACACAGTGTAAAGATCCATATTCACTCTGAAAATGTTGCCCTCCATTCAGCTTTCAAACTCAAGACAAATATGTACACTTCCACTAGTATCCACTATTTAGAATTTTTATGTTTGATTAAAACATTTTAATATTATTAGTATTTAGCTTGATCAATTATTTGATCAATATAAGTATTAGTTTATTAAGTTTTGAGATTATTGATAGATTGACTATTATGTTTTTCAATAAAGCATCATTAGTAAAAGAGTCAGTTTTAAAATATGTATTTCTTGTTCAAAGATTAAGAGTATTTTAAGTTAGTTGTTAGTGTCAAAATGTCTCAAAAATATTTATTTGTAAGGGATGAACTATACCTTGTACATGACATACTGAGTCCAAAGTCATCAACTTTTTTATATGGCTAAACTGTGAGGGGATTTATCCTCTATATCTCAGCTTCATCAACACTTTGGCTGAGTGATGTAGTTTCATCTATTAGGGTCTGGAGGATAAATTAAGGTTGGAGGATAATTGGTGTCCTCTCATGAGTCACCTATGATTTGGTTACATCATTTCTATGGTGACATTTTTAGTGTGTTTATTTTATGCTTTATGTGGTGTGGTTTTATTATGTAGTGTAGTTTTTTAATAAAAAATGTTGAGCATTAATTTCCAATTTGGTACCTCCTAATGAAGAACAATGTGGAGAGAAAAATCACTTATGTAGCAATTGGTTAATGGAAAAGGCTTTATGTAAATCTGAGAAACCACTTAAGCATATAAAACAATTGAGACCTCTTGTCACCTCCAGGTTTATGGTCAAACTGTAGACAGAAAACCGTTGGGGTTTATGGTAATCTAGGAAACTAATAAAGGTGTCAGTAGAGAGATGTACTCCTATGACTTCCAAGTTTGTGGTAATAATCCAAGGAAAAACCAAGGTGTCATCAAGACCACAAAGCCACAAAGATGGCATGCCACCTCAAAGGTGAGTAGGCTACATGGAAAGTGTAAAAGTTTTTTAATGTGTTTGAATTGAGGGGGTGTTAAAAATGTTAATGGAGTGAATGTTAGGATTTAATAACATTTTTAATTTTTCTATAGGTTTATCTATTTTAAAACCTATTATACCATATGAATTTATTTTTTATTATCAGGAATTATATTCCCATAATGTTTTTATTACCCATGATTATTTTGAGTTATTAGATCCTATTTTCTAAGAGGTTGTTGTGATACCTCCATAGATATATAATATCCTTTGTTTTTATTTAATATATATGAAAAAATAATATTATTAATGTGTGTTTAATTTTTGTGTATAATTTGTATTCGACTGTAAAATTTTCCAATATTAGTGATTATACAAATCTAACTTATATTTAGTCTTATTTGGAGCCACTAAGCACCCCAGACCAAATTAGCATAACAATTCAATGGTGTCATAACTATTTTTAACAAATTTCAATAGATAAAAATGTTCTCTCTATGATTAAATATTGAAGAGATAAATTTTCATTGTAAGGAGTCATTGAATATGACCATACTTGGGATGCCAAATCAATCATTGTTACAAATTTAATATTCACTAAGAATTATGTATTTTTTATATATTACATGTTAAATAAATTTAAACTGACCTTTTTAAATGGAAAGATCACCTTTATTTCAAAAATTAATAGTAGTTTATTTTAAATTTTTTTTTATTCTCATTAATATTTTCCATAGAAGTACAAATACTTATCGACAAGTAATTAACTATAAACACTTATGTTATATCACATGAATTTTTTTGTAATATGCCTAACATATATCAAAAAACAAAGGTTATATTTTTTCAAATTTATTTTGTTATAGTTAACCCCTACATAATATTTATTATTTATCTAATCTTATGTTAAAAATATGTTACCTTTTTTAATATATAATTTGGGGTTAAGGGTCCTTCACTTATTATATTAAATGATAAAACAATTATAAAAGGACATGTAATTTGGGAAGAACCATGAGAGGAGCTGGTGTTAAAAAAAACATTGCATCAATGAGAAAAAATAAATAACTACAAGATATTACATAGAAATGCCCCAAAATCTAGCCAAAATAGAGAAGGAATCATCATTATAAATAACCACCCAAAAAAACCATCAAAAGGTGCATAATATTGAGTTATAAAAATCCCAATGTGATGTTAATTCAACTACAAATTTGTATCTAAATACTTAACATCAATTAGTTAGTTTCATTTCTAGAGGGAAGCCAAGATATTATAATCTTCATCCTTGGGTACCATTACGCCATCGAATCCATGATCATATAGGTTGGATTCAAGATGATCACACATTGTTTCATAGGTATTAAACTAGGTAAAAGTAATTTCTATTTCATTATACCAAGTGATCATGAAAATATTTAGTGGTGGCATGAGGTGGATCATACTAAACATTCAATCTAGTAACTAGGACATAATAATTAGACGTA
>JARHVA010006318.1:585000-617500 GCA_037957365.1 Torreya grandis
GATCAAATAAATGGCATCGCTAAATGACCACGTCAAATGACATGACCAAATGATAGTGTCAAATGATAATACCAAATGAAACTGTTGAACTAGGAAAAGAGTAAGAAAACCAAAATTTTAAAAACTGAAAGATAGTCACTAAATGTACAAATAAAACCTGACATGTGCACCTTTGAATCAAGTACTAGTGAAGTTGTCTCTGGAAAACATGTCATGAATCCATTGGAATTGAATAGCTTCAGAATGCATAAAAAAACATATGAACTATACAAAAAAATGGTCCATATTAAAAAATATAAAACCCTGGGGGACGTAAAGATTAAATCCATGTAATAGTTTAATTTTTATGTCACTAAGGGTTTTATATTTCTAAACTACTTTTTTTGGTGAGCCCATATGCTTTAGATGGATTATAGAGATATGAAGCTTGAGGCCCAACTACTAAGAGTATAAACCTGGTAGTAGAGTCACTACACCTACAACTTGGCCAAAAAGATTGGTCTTACCTATAAAATATTCATAGTAGAGTCAAATGGCTCAGTTGGATGGTAGAGATGAATGGCTTGATCGAATAACAAAGTTTAATGGCTCAACCAGATGGTGAAGTCAAATGAATCAATTTAATCATGGAGATAAATGGCTCAATCGAATCATAGATATAAATGGCATAGCCAAATGCCAAAGCCAAACATATCGACTAGATAATAGACATTGATAGCTTTACCCTTGGTAGATCTAGATGGCTCAGCTAAATGGAAAAGTTAAATGGCTTGATCGATGGTAGAGCCTGATGGTTTTTCCCTCAATAGAGCTAGATAGTTCTACTTGTGGGATAGTTGAATGCCTTTGGTCATGGTAGAATTGATCATGGTATTGTCATTCAATTTTATCATGGGTAGATCCATTCCACTCTACTATCGATAGATCCATTTGGCTCTACCACAAGAAGATACATTTATCTATATCATAGGAAGAGTCATTGATCTCTACCATGTGTATATTTTTTTGTCTCTCTTATTGGTATATCCATTCGGCTCTATTTGAGGATAAAGCCTAGGCAAAGTTATTTGGCTCTGCCTTAGGTGTCAAATAACTCAGCCATAATCAAGCAACACTAAAATAAGAGCTATTGGCTTGGAAATACCTTATTTGGTTTTGAAATACCTTGTTTTTAAGTGAAGGTGTATATGTCAAAAATAATGTGTAATCTATTATGTACCTGAATCTATATGGTGGAATGGTAATTTGAAGAAAAGTTTTGACATACCGATTCACCAAAGCTATGAATTAGATTTACATAAATGAATCTAAGTGGGTTTGTGATATAACCTCTTAAAATGAACACCAGAAACAAGGTCCGTAATATGATAAAGAACATAAACTATCAACATATCCCATTCTAAAGCACTAACAACTAGCAAAAATGTCTAATATTATGTGTTGTAACAATTTATGATCACTTCCCAAATGAAAAAAAAAAACTTTTTCTTTAACAATATAATTACTATATTATATGTGAAAAAATTATGTTTTTTTCCAACAAAAATATATTACATATCTAATATAAAATAAACAAAAAGGATTTAAGCATCACCATTTTTGTACTTATTGTTTGGAAAATATTGTCTCATTAGCACTAGATAAAATCATTGTTTATTCTTAACTTGATTTTATTTCAGATTGCATGTTTTTTATTTTTCTTAAATTTGTGAAAAATGATTACCTAAAACTATACTTGGAATGAATACAATGAATGGCTGTAAAAAATTATATTTAAAAAAAACAACTTTAAAAAAAAAAAAGGGATTTCCAAATCCAACCAACAAAAGACCACAACCCTCATGATGAAAATATTTTAAGAAGACTGTATATTTATTATAAAATGCTAGAAAAAAAATTACATTGGATAAGAAGCATAGGCATATATGAAGATAAGAAAATAAGGTTATTGAATTATTCATAACTAACAAAATAATATATGTATAATAGTTGATTCCCTGATTTGATTATCTTTTGTGAAAAATAAACAATCGTAACATACAACTCAAAATTTTAATGCAATGATTAAAAAATAATTTGTAAATAACATCAATAAACATTTAATATATAAACTTCTTTACAAGATAATCTCTTTATTTCAAATATATTAACTATTGAACATAAACCAAAGGTAGTTAAATATCAAGTAAACCTAATAGCTTGTACAACCAAAAAATAATATATATGACTAAATATTGATATCCATGACAGCTAAAATTTGCCTAATTATTAACTTTCAATTTATTTAGTAAAAACTACATATATTTTTCATATTGAACATAATATTTTACTTAATATAGAACATAGTGAACATAATATTTTACTTGAGAATGGATTAAATTCCTAGGCTTATTTATACATTAAAATATTAGTCTATTGCTTAATTTTACATTCAATTCCTATCTTTGTTTATATATTTCAATAAATATAATATATTTCAAATAGATATTAAATTGTCAGAATGCACTCAATTTTGATATGGTTAAAATTTATGCATTTGATACTTTGATTAAAAAAAATTCCCATTCTGTAAATTTATTTTCCAAGATCTACGTTTTGTCCAAAAATAAATGGTTTAGAAGTGTAGTTTGGTCTTTATAATCACCCCCAACATTAAGTTTTGATCTGACATATTTTTTCTCTCATAATTGTCATAAGATTGACTCTTGTATTTTACATCTATATTATCTCAAAACTTTAGGCTTCCTATAATTTTTTATAGCAAATATCTAAACCACCCATTTTTTATCCATTGGTTAGGATCCATGTATGCATCAATCTACACTTCAAAGTTATATCAAAGAATGGTAAATCAAAACTATGTTTAGGCAAAACTAATGTTGTGACTTTCACTTTTGGTTTTATTTTAATTCAAAAATATCTTATGCATGTGCATGTTAGGTTTTCAATTCTAATGGATAATACAAATTATTCATTTGTTTGAAAACTTGTATATATCAGGTTTCTAATACTAATGGCTAACTGATCTGACATGTTTTCTAGTAGGTTTGTTCTTAGTTTTTGTTTTATCTTGAATAGGTACTTACATACTTCAAATGTTTCATATATTTTACCTAGAAACTTACCATGTTATATCACATCACCACATTGAATTTTCCTACTCGCCTAGAGCACCCAATGATGAGCTAAGTCACCAACCCATTCCATTTCTTCAAGATGATGATAGGTGACATGTGCACTCATCTGATTAATCTAATGTGATCAAATCACTTTAAAAAATAACAAATTATATTAGTGAATTGGAAAAATTATATATGTCATTGTGTCATGTTCGCACTCACTTGGGGATTGAAATATTAAAAATTACATTATACAGACACCCCAAGCAAGCAAATCATAGAAATATAGACAAGTTTCATGATCATGTTAACTTGCCATATGGCGCACATGAAAATAAAAAGGTAAAGATTTGGGATGTTGATCCCCAAGATCTTATTAAATTTCACAATCTTGCTAACTTGGAACCATGATAATAAATAAAATTTACACATCAATGATTCATATTATGGTAGTCACATGATAATAACAAAGACACTAGATAATAATTCTTAAACTCTAGAAAAATGGCATCTATCAACACCAGTATGAAAAATAATGTAGAGATAAGGATAAAAAGACACATGGTAAGATTTATAAATGAGGGATGATAGGAATCTTATTGTGCACTCAACCCCTCTCACCAATAGTCAAATATAATATAGATTAAATTTGTATATGATTGTATCCTACTGCATCCAATAAGACTTGACAAGAGAATTCAAAGTTAATAATATATTTATAAACCCATTCATCCCTCATCCTAGAGTAGGAAAAGATAGGTAGGATGAAGATATCCCATCTAGACAATAAGATGTGGCATATACACATGAGGTTAGCCAAATCTCACCTCCATTTATTTTCACTGCAACTCCTTCACTACCTAAAGTAATAAAAAGGGTCTTATAAGTTCTAAGTGTACAAATGTATTATTTTATATGATCCTTTTTCCTATAATCACCACTATGTAATAAGTCTTACTACCTTCCTTTCTTTAGTTTTTACTATTTCTCATCCCTCATCATAAGATTGTGAATTTACACCACCATTAGCACTATCTGAATCACATGTGTAAATGTCTACACTTCCTAGCACACCCCAAAAACCTAATGCTACTCTCACTTCATTTCCACATGTTAACCCAATAGCCCCAACATATACCACATCACCTCTCACAAGGTAGGCTCTCATTTATACTAAGGAACATATTGTGTATAATATAAAGCCCAAGACTCTCCTAGCCTCATCATATAATACTCTAGCATAGGGAGGAACTATGGAGAGATTAGACAAAGAAAAGGAGAGAAGAAGAGGTTCAAGAAGGTCAAAGCCCTTTGATGTAGTAAATAGTCAAGAAGAAGAGATTATGTGGGCTACTAAGGATGAGTGTGTATCTGATATAGAAATAAAATGATCATAATATATCAGTGAAATTATAGAAAGTGATCCTAAAGATGGATGGATGCCTAAAGATGAAATTTAGTTACGAGGAAATAAAATATTGGGAGATCCTATAGAGCTATTATCAGATATTTAAGAGGATAAGGAATGTGAGGTAAATTCAAAACTACAAACCTCATCAAATGAGCCATCATCAACCACACATCTATTCTCTCCAATTTATTATGAGCTAACACACTCCCACATCATTCTAAAATTTCAAATAAAGACCCAATATTAATTGAATATCCTTATTTGAGGTCTTCAAAACTAGAAGTGTATAACACATAAGTTTGAAAAGCATAAGCTTAAGGAATTTATCTAAAGATAGGAGGATTTAACTTCTCCTTTTGATTTTTGTTATTTGTTTGACATGATCAATAGGAATTTATCTCATTATTTGTATTATGTTTAAAGCTTCTAGGAGGATCAAACATGCACATAGACCATGTTATATGATTCAATTTTGCCTTTGATTTTAATTTAGATCATGCTTATATTTATGGTTGAATTATGATTTAATGGCTCACTGGGATGACATTTTATGTTGTTTTGTGGGTTATTTTACTTTTTTAAGTCTTAAAATATGAAAATCCATACTCAATAGTTTCTTCAAACATCTTGGGGCTCATTTAATATTACCATATAGTCATTATGCTAAAATAGATCCCAAGAATACAAGTCATTGAGAAAGTGGATCATTGGGATCTTGCCATCCATGTGTCATTATCTTGATAATAAGTTCATGATAGTTCCATGGGTACACCATCCTAGGCAAGCATATCAATGAAATCCATTCACATGTCATTTTCCCACTGACTAGAAATATTGTCATCACAATTCCATGTAAAAACCTTCCCATGTAAATAAATTATTGAGAGTCATCCACATGTCATCATACTACTAACTCAAGGGTGATGTTACCATAATTATATATATGGGCCATCCTAGGCAAGCACATCAGTGAGATCCATACATGTGCCATCATTCCACTAGCATAGTGGCGATGCCAACATTGTTCCATGTAAATACCATCCTAGGTAAAGTAATCATCAAGAGATATCAATTTATCATCATCCTATTAATTTGGAGTTTATGTCAACACAATTTCATGTACGCAATATCCCTGGTAAGTGGGTCACCAAAAATAATCCACATGTCATCATCCTACTTATCCAAAGTCAAAGAGATCAATTTATAGTAATCCATAATTCATCTACTAGTATAATGGTGATAATCAAACACATGTCAATTATTCCATGTAATAAAATAATAAATACATGAATGTCAAGCCAAAAGGAGAAAAAGAAGACAACTACCACATTATCATGGCTAAGCATCCAAAAGCAAGGAAAAGAAGCCACATAGAAATTAAATCCATAGAAGATGTTGTTATGAAATTCAAAATAAAAGAATAAAAAATAATGGAGTGAAACCCATTGATATAATTAATTCACATTAATCAAAATAAAACATTCAATTTTCATAGCTAGCACGTCAAATTATGTATAGTTTAAATTTACACATTCAATTGCATCAGATTGCCTTCTATCTATTGAATATATAATGTGAATCTAAATCTCTATTTCAAAATACAAATATAGAACTCTATTTCAGCCAAGATTTTATATATATTTGATACCTTAGGCATTTTCAAACTATTGTTTCAATGAATTCATTGCCTTTCATTCAATTTCTTTATAAATATTCAATTATAGGGATGACTGAATACACTAATATAGGATTTGATTTAGTATCTCTAAATCATGATTTGAAGCATTAATTTACTTGTGATGAGGTAAATTTAGTGGATCCATATAAATCTAAAAACCAACTATCAAATTTCACATAGAGGTACGCAGATGACTTTTTGGAAATAAAAGTAGTAAGTCTCCATAATGTAGATGCCAAAATAGATTTAATGACCTACATTAACCTATTATTTAATTTATTTGTGTTTGGTAAAATCTCTATGAAAATATTAAATTTCATATTTAATAAGACCCCAACAACATATACTAGTGAAAATGCTTTCAAGAGGTATTACATAGTTCATGTGCCCAATATGACCTATCAACAAGATATGGTGATTTTCTAGCTTCTTGCTAACAACAACACTAACAAGATAAAAGTATTAATATTTTATTTCAATGTCCCTAATTTTATATCCCCATTACTTTTTTTAGGCCAAGGGTGAGATTACCATAGTCCTATGAAATACAATATATGCTTTTTCAAACATTACTTATGTTAATGAGATATGGGTCATGAATTTGGATATTATCGTAACATCCAACAAAATTATAGCCTTGGAGGAGATTATCAACTCTAATTTTATTATCTGAATCACAAATCTATGAAGACTAATATATGATAACTTTCATATGATTTATTATGTGGTGGATGTTATCACTATAACTATGTATCCATTATATGAGGAAGCTTACTAACCATATGAATAATACCCAAAGAATAGAATATCAGATACATTAAATATTCTCCATGTGAAAAAGTTTATAAAAGATATGAAAAGGTTGATTAAGACCTTTTATACCATGG
This sequence comes from Torreya grandis, assembly GCA_037957365.1. Lineage (NCBI taxonomy): Eukaryota > Viridiplantae > Streptophyta > Pinopsida > Cupressales > Taxaceae > Torreya > Torreya grandis. Next base: position 592,096 of record JARHVA010006318.1, read on the forward strand.
TATATTAACCTATATATGATAATAAAATTTCTAGGATATATGATATTATAAATAAGACTTCAAAAGATAGATGATTATTAGTTATATCCTGAGTACACTATAATCATGATTAATGGTACTAAGGCATAACCTTTGTACCTACCCTTGATTGTGCCTGATAAAATAGATGAGTAGGAAATTGTTGATCATTTGAATAATAGTATGGATATTGAATTAAGTAAGGCTATGATAGCATCCACTCATCCAACCCTGATTAACATTGGTAGCATCTAATGTACAAGGTGGGACCAATTTCAATCTATTGGAATAATGAGGACACATTATGGATTGAACTAGGAACCATTCATATATTGGGACCCCAAAAAACCCATTAGAGAACATATCAAAAAATATGATAAGAAGCTGAAAGTAAATGATGGGAAAAAAGGTTACAATTATGATAGTGTATTTATGAATGTAGGGGATGAAACTGAGGTTTCTCTAAGAACGCACTAGGTAAATATATCCATGATTTTAGTTTAGATGATTTAATATGATCCCGTTATCATTGAAGATGATTCTAAATTAATTGAAAAGGACTAATTAATTTTTAAACATCTTCATTGACCTCCCCCTCATACAAAATGATATATGCTAGAGTATGTTGTCACATATAAAGAATCATATATTGACAAAAGTGTGGAGACTCATCTAAGCTCCCCTTTATACAAAGTTTCTATTGCTTCTCCTCCACACATATATCATTAAGAAACACCTAAAAGACCTCTTATAACAACTAAAATATTTTCCATGTTTTCACTACCTCCTCTAACCATATCTCAACAAGTAGGTCTTATTGATTTCTTAGATAATGTTTACATATTTTATTTTTCTGGGTTACCACCTATTCTGGAATCAACACAATTAACAATAATACCTCAACATGTAGCTAAATTACCTTCACTAACCATATTTCCTCCAATAGTCATTACTCCTCCCGCTCCATTACCATATCCCATCACTATGGTGCCTTCATCTTCCATTTCACCATATATAGGGTCAAATGCTATTTCTACTAAACAAATAATAAGCCACAAAGGGAATCCCAATATTCTTCCTATTTCACCCCATAAGGTATATGTAGAATGGAAATAACAAAAAAGTTCCCAAGTAAAGGCAAGATTGAAAAAAGGGTAGATTGAGTTCAAACCCTATGGAGATCTATCATAGTGAACATAAAAACAAAATATGGGGAACATAAGAAGAATAGGTGTTCAAGATATACATAAGGGAAACACATTTATTAAATGAAACAACTAACTTTGATAAAAAAAGATAGTGAATGCCTGAAGCAAATACTTAGAATATAAATACATAAATATTAGTAGAATTTGAAGATTTTAGCCATGAAGATGTTAACTTAGTGACCAAAAAAAATTTAGATAAAGAAAGGGATATAGAAGAAGATGGAAAATCAAAACTATAGACTTTAGTACATGAAACATCATTAACTACAGTTCTAAGCTCTCTAACTCAAGTAACTACTCTAACAACTACAATGACCAATGTCCTGATTATATCTCCATGTGTTGTGAATCTACCAATTCCTCATTATTTGATTACATCCTATATTATTGTTGATATAATTGGTATAGTAGATATTGTTCAATCTTTAAATTTCTTGGGTCAAATAAATAAGCCTTAAGTAGATATAGTGCTAATATTTCCTACTATAGTCCAGTTTAATAATAGGGATCCCACTACTACTATTATGACTAATAGTTTTACATGTACATCAGTGATAGATTACTTGTAGAATTTAATTAGCATGCAAGCAACTTATTCATTATTTAATGGAACTAGTCCTCAGTTCCCTAAGATACTAGAGAGGGTAGATTTTGAAAAACCGGTGTCTAGTTTCATTTTTTATATGCAATCCACCCCTCCTATGTTTTATACATAATTAGGAATGCCTATTGGCCAAGATGAATAAATAGGAACTCCTAAATTTTAAGTGTTTAGATCTATATGGAAGAGTAAGTAAATTATAGATATGTTATCCCAAAAATAAGTCATTGGAAGGAGGAAATGCATTTCTCGATTTTCCTGTAGGATGGACATCTTCCCCCACAACCATGCTTCTTCTTGGATAATCTCATTCATCTATTCCTATAGTGCAAGAAGATACAATAGAGTCACATGTTACATTAAACGTTCCTTCATTGATCAAATAACTAAAAGAATAAGAATATGGAAGGAAACACCTAGTGATTTCCAAAAAATAATAGTAAAATTCCATTTTGGTAGACAGATAGATAACTTAAGAATGGTTAAAATAAAGACTATGATTGTAGAAGGACAATGTGTTGAGTTCGAGTAGAGAGAAGACATATTCATTGGAATAGAGATAAGAAATTTAAATCCATCAAAGCTTGATAGGTACAAATACTATTCTTATAATTTTGTGGATGTTATTGGTGGGGTGATAAAATAAATTTTAAAAGGTTATGATCAACCTATTAAGAGACCACTAGAAACAAGCACCATTCAAACTCTTAAGGAAATTGTAGAAAACTTGTAGGGGTAACTTGTATATAGGATAATTAATTTAATAAGTTCAACTAGTACTATATCCTAGCCCAAGTGGGTGGACATAATTCATTTAATCTATAAAATAAATGGCATTGATGGGAAACTTCTTTTTATAAGCCAAACAACCAGAAATAAGGCTTATGCCCCTTTTAAATTTAATAACAACTGAAGTTGCATTGGCTTGGAATTTTGTTTTTTCTAAGATGGAAAACATGCTTAAACGACATCAAGATATATGAGCTCTAACACAATAATTTTCAAATCAAGAAAGAGAAGTAGTCTCTATTTTGATTGATATGAGAATCACTCAAGTAAGAACTACCCTAGGATAATTAGTGCATAATCCCATTTTAAAAATCTTCTTCAAGAAACATTTGATATATTTTTAGCTAAGATGTAGGGCATGGTCTACATGACCAATGATGAGATTATGAAATGAGTTAATTTTTTGAGAGACCAAATTAAAATAACTAAAGAATTTTAGTCAAAGAACTCTATTTTCGGCAATCACCATTGCACATGCATGTTTTGTATGAAAGTTGTCACAAAGTTCTCTTTTTACACATGTATTTTTAGACTTCACTTGAGAAGATGAGGCCTTCCCCATGCCAAGCCCATATATATTTGTATCCTCCTAGTCCCAAAGGGAGGATAATTTTGGATATGAGATAAATATAAAAATTTGAGGAAAATTTTACAATTAGCCTTGATGTGCAAACCTTCAATCTTTTCCAAACTTGTGGATTGTGTATGAAGTATTATCGTTCTTGTATCTTAGTTTTTTCTGCAAGAGTTATCTTTTCAATAAAGTTATTATGAATGTGGTATTATTGATTTCAATACCTTTTATATGTTAATCATAACCCCCCTTGTAGATGTGATAACACAATCTTATAAACATGATAACTTTCAATTATATATTATTGAGTTTACTATATTTCTTATTTCCTTTGATGTACAATTGTGTGTGATTCATGGTGTGCTCTGCATAGATTATAATAAACATTATCAAAAGCTTACTTTTCCAACCTTTAGCTCAAGTGTTGTTCTAGAAAGGTTTCATATTTCTTGACCCATATGCCTCCTTTTCTACCTTACCTTTCCATATTGTTTGAGTTTATTTTGGTGTTACCCACCCTGGCTTAGATCCATGATATATAAGTCTATCCCAAGTAGTTATATATTCATTCATATCCAAACCCATATATGCTAAACAACTACTTCACTCTTCACTATTCTAATAAGAGGTTGTTTACAAAACCCAATACCTCGTAAATTGTGCCCTAGAGTGATTTTATTTTCATAGATCTTGAAATGTTAGAGGCCACCTCTTAATGTTACAAATGAACTTATTGAGCATGTACAGATTGAAGCCATGAATGTATGTGACATAATTATATTGATAAGGTCTATAAAGGATTAAGTTCCAGCCTAAATGGGGAGACATATATCAATTTGTTAGTAAAATGAAGAGCATAGAGGCTAAGATCCATTTTTTGAGCCAAGATACAAGAAATATTACATATGCCCAATTGAATTTAATTACAACAAGAGATGCTCCATGGGTACAAAATCATATAGTTTCTAGAAGACATAGCTTGATTTAATGGCGTAAAAAAATGTGAGCTTTAGTTCATTAGTTTAAAATTTAGGAAAGACAAACTATGTCAATTTTGAAAGACATGAGGGTTATTTGAGTAATTAATTGCCTTGGGCAGTGGGTACTAAAGCACATTCTTGAGAATCTTCTAAAGGTTGTAGTTGATAGTTTTACCGTAGAGATTGAAGGGACCATTTATAGAACTAATGAGGAGATTCTATATATAATAAATTTTTCTAGAGATAAAATATTTCCACAAAATCACTTTTATGTACAGGAAATAATAGCATTGAGCACTCATAAAAGGATGGTGAAAAAGCTCCCACAGTTGTTCAAGCAATCTTTGCTAGATTTTGAGGGTATTGATATCAATTTTTAGGGTATCCATGCCTTATCATCAAGTAGCTTTTGTAATTCCATGTTCACTTGTAGCCTAAGCTTATCTTTGTTTGTGCTATTTCCTATGACTAAGTATTCTTTTAACAAAATTTTCCTTTTTGGTGGTTATATTGTAAACATGCATGATATGCATAATCTTATACATATAGTTTATTTCTAGTAGTTTATTTTCCATTGACCAGGATTGTCCCAACATTAAATTTACTTATTCATTGATTTCAATGTACTTATACAATTTTTAAAAAAATCGTATTTGTCTATGCTCACTACAATATGGACATTTAGCCTTTATTTGCTGAATCTCCAAATCCTACACATTTAATGAAAGTGGAAAAGTCAAAACCTATTAAAAAAAAATGTTATATACATATTATAGTGCTTATTTTTACATAGCAAAAAACATCAAATTATATGGAGAAGGCCACGTATAATTTGGCATCGTAAAGTCAAAATTGACATCTACTTCGTCATAAATAGACCATGTCAAGTCCATCCAAAGCTATAACACGTGATTACAATAATCTATTTACATCGACATCTATACAACTTCTTATATCAAATTTTTTATTTAAGATTAACCAATCAACCTATTTATATTTCCTTTTAAAAGTATAAATATATTTTATATCCACTTATATTTTTAGCAATCAACAACAAACAACAAAAAAATATATTAATTCCAATAAAAACTTTGACGCATGATGTCATTGTATTTTATATATAATAGTGGTATCAAAATTGCGTAGGGTATCTTTACTTTTAAGTTTAATTGTGACCAGTTTTAATTTTATTGTGTCCACCTGAAATGCCACATATGAAATCGAGGTATTGCCTGGTGTTCAAATGACTTTACAAAGTGACCTTCGTTCTCCCAAATAACTTTTTACGAGGCTGCAGTTTTGTTTTATTATGAATTCCACTTTATATATTCTGTGGGTCAGCCCTTTATCCTATAAAATGAAATAAAGTAGTTGCAATTATATTTTTATAAATAAATACACAGGTAACTCTAACTATAAAATTATGTTACAGAAATATGACACATGGTAATCCTCCAAACCGATGGAATGACGAAGTTATTTTTTGTTAGGTTTCCTCCACTTTTGTGTAAACATGTTATACATTGCAGTTTTTGTATTTTTCGCATGCATCCACACTTCCGATTAAATGAAAAATGATCACCTTTTTTATACTGAACATATTCAATGGAAAAATCGGATCAAAAGATTAAAAATTCCGAACGAATTTTATGTTATAAAATATGTTAAAAAAAATACGACACATGGCAATAACTCATAAGCCATGTTGTAAATGGAACAACGAAGTCTCTTTATTCTAAGGTGGTCTCCACGTGTTACAATATGTTTAATTTTCTCACATGTCCTCACTTGCGCGCAAATAAATAATGATCACATTTTTTTAATAATTAAAATATGCAACAAGTAAAGTCACCGTAGTCTGAATATAATGAATCTACGTGTCCATTAAATAGTGTTCTAACATCACTTATGAGTGAAATTAGTCGTACCATGATACCCATATGACCCTCATTCTATAAATTATTATTGTTGGATTAAATTAATCCAATGGCCTTCCATGGGTTTCACTATACCAATAGAATGTGGTTTATAATGTAATGTGTCTATGCACTTCATGAAAGTAAATTTCAACCAAATATTTTAAGGTGATGTTTGTTGGCATGGCATTCGTATGGATGACACTCATCATGATTACTATATATTTCATTTTTCATGAAGTGAAAAAAATAAATTGATATAAAATAATAAGAATTTATTATTTTGAAATTTTTATATATAAGTAAATATGGTCAATGTATGATACCAATATAGATAATAAGTTTTTTTAATTTGAAGGCTCATCATCATCATCATCATCATCATCATCATCAGACATGTTATAAATTATTAGCATGATAATAGATATATACTAATATGGTTATTTTTTATGATAAGAGTATTATAACATAAATTAAATTTATTTTAAATAAAATAATTACACATTCATTAAATTTATGAATCTAGTTATGGATACATATATTAAATTATAGTTAATATCAATACATAATTTAATATTATAAAATTAATATAAATGAGTTACCAATTTAATATTGGTTCATCTCAAATACATGACAAATTAATGATATTAGTATTTTTGAGTTATGAGCTTATAAGTAGAAACCCTTCTCATAATTTTTTAAAACAAAAAAAATATCCACGTCAATATTTCTCATGTCTCTTATTTATCTCTATTAAAACCAAATTTCATGATTATGAACTACATCCTCACTTAACACTTTATTTATATTTCCACTCAATATCATATGTGAATATTTTATCTTATACCATAGTTACAATTTAAATATCAAAATATTCCATCTTTATTGCAATATTACCTTTTATATATATATATATATATATATATATATATATATATATATATATATATATATATATAATTTTTACCCACTAAAAATAATCCATGTGACCATGGAACCACATATCAATAGATAAAATATTATAGTAGAATTTAAAAATTGAAAAGTCAAACAACATAATTACCATGTGTAAAAACAAAACACATTAACATAACTTTTAAATTTTCAAATGTATTTTTTTATTCTTTTAATAATCATATTATTCATAATTTTTAGTAACAAAAATATTTTACATTTAACTTTTCATAGATATAAGGAATATTATTAATTTAAAATATATATTTTATTTATTTTAACCTCATTTTAATTAAATTCAATTTCATAGTTAAAAGAATTCAACTAAAATAAGTTGTAATTATAATTTTTTCATATTGTCAAGAATAAAGGTCATATTCTTATTTACATCACCTCATTTTTATTATATTTGTTTTTATAAATACATTGTATAATTTAAAACTTGACATTGAAATCAATACTACTTGTATTAACAAAAATCTCACACAAAAACTACATAAAAAACAAAATTACCACCATCTACTTACTCAAGTATTCTATTTCCAAATAGTATTTTCAATTAATTAAACCAAATATATTATATATTCTTAAAAAAAATACTAATAAAAATGCATGAATACATTACTAAAGCACCTTAAATCTAACATTTTATTTAACATTCCAAAACAATAAAATGATTTGTTGTTATCCAAAAAAATTCTATTATTTATTTAATCTTATACATTTTTAAGTAGTTTTCACATTCTCAACTTTTCATAATTTTTTGTAAACTAAATATTTTACCATCTAATATAATGTTACTTCAACAATAATCAATAAAATATTACTTCAATAATAATTACTACAACTATACAAATGTTATAATACTATGTCAACAACCTACATAATCTGCATATTTCAATACATTTATTCATATCAAATGACTTTACCACTTAAATTTATAATATTTATATCTTAATTTTATTTAGAGTTCAATTTGATTACCACACATTATTTTTAAAACATAATTCTAATAAATTTATTTAAAACAATTATTGAAAAACTAATCATTATGCACTCATATTTTCCATAAACTTTTGTCTAAATATTTGACAATTGTTTTTCACATTATATGTTTTAAAAACATGTTAAAGTTATTTAAAATTATTCCAAGTTCTAAATTTATATTTTTTTGTTTAGGCATGTGATTTCATTATACTCAATTTTCTAAGGTATATTTTTATGTTAAATTTATAATTAATCCTTTTAAATTAAAAAGTAAAAATATTATTAAATATTATATTATTTATATTATTATGTAAATGAAAATAATAATACAACAAAAACTTATAAAAATTATATATGAATGAAGCTTAATTACTTTCTTATTAAGAGGAATTGAAATTTTGTTATTGAGAAACTTGTAGGTAGCCATCCTTATGGAAAAATAATAATAATGGTGATGATTTGTACATAATGAAATAATCTCATTTATTAGGATCAATGGTAGCGTCATGCATACATTACAATGATATAACTATATGGATTAAAAAATTTAAGTGTAAATCTACTTTACTAATAAAGTTTTAGCATCATCTTAATCTATTAATAAATGTGAGTTAATTTGATAGTTTATTATTATTTAATTTGAAAAACATATACAAATAAATTTCAATTTTTTTTTTCCACATATTATCTATTAAATGAAGAAGGATGAAATTACACCAATTAGAAATTATAATATAGACAATAATAATCTAATTATAGGGTCAAATTATCCCTTGGGAAACATGGGTGAAGTTTCAGTGGTAGAGATAACCTAAGGCATGAATTAATTAGGCAAGGATTCAATAAGGATATTTTTTGTCCTTTATCCAAATTTTGATTAGAATTTCTTATGACAAATACAAAATTAATTAAAATGGACATGGAGACCGTTTGATTTTCCTCACATAGAGTTAATTATTTATCATGTAAAACATAATTTTTTATGAGAAGATTTATTTAAAGCTGTGATAAACAATTATTGACTATATTATCATTAGAAACACTATGATCCATTTGTATGCATAATTATTTTTTATGGTATGGTTTTCTTCACTCTTTAAGTGACGAGTATTTTAACTATAAATATAGTTAATCAAACACCTAGTGATAAGCTACAAGAGCCTTTTCATTGAAAAATTATATTAAAATGCACTAATTATTTAATGATTCATTGATTAAAATAAAATAATGATATCATCCTTTAGGTAATTTACATTAGAACCAATTAATAGTTTGAGATATACTTTCAATTTCATGCTAACTACCCATGCTATTTTCATAAGGCAAACACACTATAATAATATATGGCTTATGTTTCGTAACAAAAATATAAATTAAAATTTATGATTTTATTATGGAAATATATCACATTGATCCTTATATAATAATATTGTATCATAGAATTTAAAGTAATAATTTTTGCATCTTAATATTGAATGTATTTTCTCATTGGCTTGTTTCTTACATCACTTGAATGAATTTATACTTAATCATCAAATGATTTGGGGACATGTTCGACTCAGACACCCTCAAGGCAAGTGCATATTATACATAGGGGGTATTAAGGTATAATTTTACTACTCTATCTCTTATTCACTAAAAAAATCCATTATTTTTTACCCATTTTTCAATATCTAGTTAATACTAAGACATATTCTCATTTCAATATAAATATAACTTACATAAAAAAGTGAGCAAGGTAAATAGACTTATACGAGATAAAAAAATAACAACAAGGGTATAAAACTAGTAAACATAAAAAGAATCATAGTCCAAATAGTGAAATGTAAGGAAGTTAATAGAGATTAATTATAATTTCAAGAAAGTAATCAAATGTTCAAGACTATAAATTATCATAATGAATATAAAGTCCCTAATTCCATAACAAATTTATATGTAAGCCTCGTCAACCCATGTAACACTTCCAAATAAGAATTAGGTTACACTTTATGGAGATATCTCATTAGACATAATATAATTTCCATAAGAGATAATAGTGTGGTACTTAACCACCTCTCCCATGCCCTAGGGGAAGCATATATTACATGTATAAATATTGCCCAATTATCCCAACAAAAATGTTATATGTAACCTATTATTTTAATTCATTAATCCACCCAATAAAAAAATAGATGATGAAATTAAAAATGATATTAATAATATGAACCACATAGACTAAAATAAATCCATTCATTATTTTATAAAATCCCAAATTAAAAAAAAAACATTTACTAGTAATAAAGATCAAATAAAAGATCATAGACAAAATTTCATATTTGAATAAGGGAATTCAATAAAACATAGTCATTATGATCATAATAAAAAAATATCTTTTTTCCTATAGCCAAAGCCTAAAAAATATTAAAGATAATAGAAATACTTCTTGGGACATTAACTTTTCACATCAGTACAATTCCATATTTTTCTTTACCAATTTATCTTCATATTCCATTAAATTTTTTACTGAATCCCAAAAAATAAATGAACATATATATATATATATATATATATATATATATATATCATAAAAGAATAATTATTTTTTCCTATCCCTTGTGATCAATAATGCATTTTTTCATTTAAAAATGTTGTGTAGTTTTCTTTTCTTGCTATTCTATTTATGTTAGCTATGTTAGATATATCAATCTTCTAGGACTAATCTAAGGACAATAAAAATAATGGGATTTATTTACTTATTCATACACTAATGGATTATAATTGATTTTTATTTAAAACATCTACTCTTCCATTTATTCTTTTTATTGTTGGCATGTGATTTTCTTCACACTTATTGACAATTAATATTTTTCATTGGGATAAAAGTCCCATTGATTTTATTTATTGTGTTAAATGTGTTTCCTTCTCACATTTATAAAATTCACGTGTCATATTAACTTTTATATTTCATTCTTATTTATAATAATGTGTTCATATAGTTTATAATTTGACATGTCTATTTACATTTCATTATTAAACACTAACATCCAAAGAGTTCAAGTTATTGTGTATTTTTTGTATGCAATGTGGATGTCAATTTTTTGAGATCTCATTATGATATTTCAATTGAAATACCACCCTAATGGTTATTTTGTAGATCCCATAACAACATATCTCAATAAATATATAAATGTATGTTTATTTTCTAGTCATCTACATATAAAACTAGATCAATCATAATAACTTTTTGGTATAACAAGGTGAATCCATAATCCCAATAATCCATGCCATAAATAAATAATATCATATTCAATCATGACATATTCAATTCAATCAAATAATTTAAATACCACATCATCATGTTGAAGGTAAATATAAAGTGTTGATACAAAATTATGATCTCATAATCACATAAACATATATGTATCCACATAAGTGTCTTAACATATAAAAAAATTAAAAATCCATAATAGAATCACAAAAAAAAGGGTGACTCCCATGATCATAAAACAAGGGTCTAAATGTGGGTTATGACATTATATTTGACATGAATACACAATAGCAATATTGTGCATTCATACATAATCCTACTAGATTAATATGGATGGGTTAACAACTTATTTTTGCTTCCTTTCAAGTAAATTACAGGTTATGCTATTTGGACTTGTGGGTTATGGTCCTATATGTGGAAAATCCTCCCGAGTTTTTCAAAAGTGAAAATACACCCACACCATTTGGATTCACATCTTGTATTTCTCTTATGGAAGCCACATGTCATGATAATGAACCACACCCTTACCTAGATATTCCTTTGTCTTTCCTTGAGGCATCACATGTTGATTTTTTCTATTATTACATTATATGGAAATTTAAAAACTCAATTTAAACATCAAAATTATTCCATTTATTTGTGCAATGTGACCATTTTGCCTTCCAAACGTCTATTTATTGTCTACTTTATCATGACCAAATCAAATTAACTTATATAGATATGAAGCAGAGATTAATAGAGTGTCAGTTTTATTTTAACGTCACTTGGACTATACAATTGAATAATCAAACAACATTCTTACCATATGTATCAAAATCACACATTAACTTATCTTTATAAATTGTAATTATTGTTTTTTTAGTTTTAATGTCTAGTTTATTCACATTTGTAATCTACAATTATGTTTCACATGGTAAATTTCATAGTAAAAAAAACATTATCAATTTCAAATATAAATTACATAGATTTTCAACTCATTTTCAATAAATATAACTCCACATTTGATAGAGTTCAACTAGGAGAGGTTCTGGTTGTACATCTCCCATCATGTCAAGAATAAATTACATATGTATATTTAAGTCAATTCATTTTATATATAAAAATGTTTATAAATACCAATATTCAATTGGCAATTTATGTTTCAAAATTTAAAACAATACTAACTACATTAATGGAAATATGAAAAAAATACTTCATAAAGGATAAAACATATACCATCTACTTAATAGGAAAATTCACTTTTGAATGGATATTTTAACTTAACCAATGCAAATATATTATACATTGCAAAAAAATAAAGTATAAGCAAGGCACATGAATATGTTACATAACCACTTTAAATAGAATCTTTTCTTTTTAATATTTGAAAATAATAATTTTAAATGTCCAATCTAATTTTACTTCAATGAAAAATTTTACAACTATAAAAGTGTTATAATACTCTATCCAAAAAAATCAAATCATTGGTCCCCTATAGACCCTAATGGTATTTTGAGACTTATACCTCTTTTATCCCAACATGATTTTTGGTCCAACTAAAAATGGCTAGTTGTCATACCTCTCAAATGTAGTATTAGATCTTAATCTAACTATTTTTCATCCATTCAAAATTAGATGCTTCTGAGTCTTGAGCCTTCATTATGTCTACCTAAGCTAGCTTTTGTATTACTTGTTAATTGAATTATTTCCTAATTATTTATTCCTCTATTAGTTCCCTCTTGGTATTTCACTATAGCTACATATTCCTCTATTATTTGTGCAATGTGACCATTTTGCATTCCAATCCTCTATTTCTTGTCTACTTTATCTTGACCAAATCAAATTGACTTACATACATATGAAGTAGAGATTAATAGAGTGCCATTTTTATTTTAACATCACTTGGACTATAAAATTGAATAATCAAACAACATTCTTACCATGTGTATCGAAATCACACATTAACATATCTTTATAAATTGTAATTATTGTTTTTTTAGTTTTAATGTCTAGCTTATTCACATTTGTTATCTACAATTATGTTTCACGTGGTGAATTTCATAGTAAAAAAAGACATTATCAATTTCAAATATAAATTCCATAGATTTTCAGCTCATTTTCAATAAATATAACTCAACATTTGGTAGAGTTCAACTAGGAGAGGTTGTGGTTGTACATTTCCCCTCATGTCAAAAATAAATTACATATGTATATATAAGTCAATTCACTTTATATATAAAAATGTTTTTAAATACCAATATTCAATTGGCAATTTATGTTTCAAAATTTAAAACAATACTAACTACATTAATGGAAATATGAAAAAAATACTTCATAAAGGACAAAACATATACCATCTACTTAATAGGACAATTCACTTTGGAATGGATATTTGAAATCAACCAATGCAAATATATTATACATTGTAAAAAATAAAGTATAATCAAGGTACATGAATATGTTACATAACCACTTTAAATATAATATTTTCTTTTTAATATTTGTAAATAATAATTTTAAATGTCCAATCTAATTTTACTTCAATGAAAATTTTTACAACTATAAAAGTGTTATAATACTCTATCCACAAAAATCAAATCACTGGTCCCCTATAGACCCTAATGGTATCTTGAGACTTATACCTCTTTTATCCCAACCTGATTTTTGGTCCAACTAAAAATGGCCAGTTATCATACCCCTCAAATGCAGTATTGGATCTTAATCTATCTATTTCTAATCCATTCAAAATTAGATGCTTCTGAGTCTTGAGCCTTCATTATGTCTACCTAAGCTAGCTTTTGTATTACTTATTAATTGAATTATTTCCTAATTATTTATTCCTCTATTATTAGTTCCCTCTTGGTCTTTCACTATAGCTACATATTTTCATTGGGTCCTCATTGTACTCATGGTTAGTTGTTTCTCGCTAGGAGGAGACCTAATCCTCCTAATGTATATTTTTGTAGGAACCTTTTTTCAATCTTTTTCATCTATTTCCTATTAGGGGTAGACCTAGATCTCTTGATGTGTTTGGGTATGATACCCACACCATTTATTAATGTTGGGTTTAATTTAATCCAAACAACCTACATACTCTAATATATAATAATTATATCTTATTTTAATTCAAATTTTATTTTAATTATTACATAATATTGTTTAAATAAGTCATAAAAATATATTTCCCACAATTATAGTAACGTATATTTCCTATACTTTTATCTAAATATTTGACTAAAAAATTTAACAATTAAATTTATTTTAAATTTATTATTTTTTAAATTACATTTATTATTTTTTACTTCTCCAATTTAAGAGTTTAATCTATTGTCTTTAAGAATGGAGTATCATTACGCTCACTTTTATAATCTATATTCTATATTACATTTATAAACAAAAAATTTCAATAAAAAAATTATAATTCTACTCAACATAAAATTATTAATAATTTAAATTATTATCTAAACAAAAAATAAAATTTTAAAATGAAACCTTATAAAAATAATTTCCATGATGTGGCTTAATTACATGCTTATTAAGAGGAAATTAAATTTTATCACTAACAAACTTGTAGGTAGCCTTCTCTATGAAACATTTTTTAAAAATAAAATGGTGACAATCTTTATAGGACTAAAACATATTATTCATTATTTTTTATGGTAGTGTCATGAATTATAATGATAGAAATATATCAATTAAAAAATGTGTAAAAGAAATGTTTCTAGTATTCTCTCAATCCGTACAAAGATGGCATAAAATGTAATAACTTATATTAAACTATTTTTTTTTACTTATATACGTATCTCAAAATATTTTTTTTCTCTACCCTAAATTTTTATTAAATAAAAAAGGATGACTAACATCATTATATAATACAAACAAAAATCATCACCAATATGTAACATATTGGGGAATGAGTGCAAACTAATTAGAGACTATCATTTAGCATGAAAAAAAATAATGATGGGATTATAATTATATCTTGGGAAATATTGGAAAATTTTATTCATGGAATAATAACCCATCATGGTTTGGTGAGCATCCACACTAATGTAATAGGATTAGTTATGAATGAGATTGCATTAACTTTTCCATATCTATGTGAGGTGTATTAAAGTTTAGGTATAGTGATGGGCTCAAAAGTTTTATAAAAGGTTGCTTGAGTTATATATATATATATATATATATATATATATATATATATATATATATATATATATATATATATATATATATATATATATATATATATATATATATATATATATATATATATATATATTTTAAATAAATTTCAGATTATCACTAAATGGTGCTAAATAACAAAATATTATAAAACTAACACACAATACACTATACTATTATAAAGAAAACAATTTTTATAAATAGAAATATATTATTATTTTTTGAATGAATAATTGTGTAGGGTAATATTAAAAGGTATAAAATAAAACATTGTTATTAATAATAACTCTTGAAATGATCGTTAGTAATATATAACTAATAAAGCTAAATAAATTAATTTTATCCTTGATAATTGACAATTAAAATATTAAAAACAAAGTAACACCTAGTTTCAATCACATTAATGGGCTACAAAATAAATTGTGATATAATTATTGAAAAACATTAAGTAAGTTAGTGGCCACATTTGCATAATGTAATTCCCAATTAACATTTTTTTACAAACAATACATAATTATGTATAGCTAAAAACTCTCACTTATGGAAAATTGAGACCCATGTATCAAACATACCTAAACATAATTTAAATTTAAATCTATATTCAAATGCACTTCCAGAGGCCATACTCACATTAAATATTTTATTTTACCTTTATTATGTTTTAATCCTATGTGTATAATATTATATCAATGTCTCCTCTTTTGATATTTTACATCTTCTAAAAGTGTTATTCATGTCTTATTTATTTTTGTAGAATCATGATGATCACATTTATTAATCATTATTTAAGATAGAAAAAATGTGATCATGGGGATGTGTGTGATGTTTGTAAGAAAAGGTTTATGCATGTGTCAAAATATAATGGTTTCAAATTTATTTTTGGATCAAAGCATACAATCAGAGCAAGGTCAGAAACTAGACTCAAGAAGTTTCATATTGGATGATGATGACCATTTGATGGCTCATATCCTTTCAAAGAAAATCCAATTAGTTATTTCAAAGAAGGAAGGATTGTCTTACGAATCACTGAATTTCACCATTCCAATTCTATCAATCTTTGAAGGAGGCAAAGATTAGATAGTTGTGTGTAACAAAAACATAACTAAAGGAAAGAAAGAAATAGATCCTTTTAAAATAAACCTTAGATCTCAAATGTAAAATATGTAGCATGGGTTGAAGTTTCATTTTATTTATTTATTATTTATCCATGGATTGGTTGTCATTATTTATTTGTTGTCTTTGACATCCTTTGATCTTTTTATGTTTGGTATTCCTTCTAGATGGGTTGCCCATGTTTGATTTTTTTATTGGGTCGGATCCCTTTTCATAACCCTCTTTTACCATTAATAAAACCAATTTGTATTTGCGATGAGTTCCACATGTTTATTTCTAAATTCCTAAATTTCATTAAAGTGATAGGTGTGTTTAATATTTTTTTCAATGTGATAGAAACATTATTATTCATTATGTATATAAATGTCATTGAACATGAAATGATATGAATTGTAAATAAATCTAAGTGGATTTATACACTTTGAGGCTTTTATGATTTAAAGTATTATGAGTGACTAATTTTGATTGTGATTTAATAATTAATGTCCAAGAACAAGTAAAGTACTAAAAACCGAATTAGATATACAAAATATAAAAATATGAATATGGAATACATTAATTTAGAGAATTAGAATCATTGATAAATAATAAATTGAGAAAATATAATAAAACTTAGATTGGGTATATTTTATTATCAAACATGAATACTTATTGTGGATGGAAATAAGATAAGAATAATTTGAACTATATCACATCCAAACAACATAAATTCAAATTGTGCTAGGAGAAGGTTTTATTTAAAGTAAAATACCACATTTCATCCTTGTCTATTGGTTCCCACAATGTTTAGATTGTTTGTTGGATTTTAAAATCTTTGTACGTACACCTATCTATGAGGGTTTAGTATTTATCTGTGTGTTCCAATTTTCCACATGAAAGATATACAAAATAAAAGAATGTTTCTCCTACACATAAACAAAATAGATTTAAAATGAAAAATGGAAAGAATATTTTTATGGTAATAATTAGTTATCCTTAGAAAACCATGCATAATCTAAGAGTTTCCTATATAGATATAAGTGCCTCAAGATAATGTTATTTTACCTCCTAGAGTATGTATACAAATATTGACTTTTTATATGAACGTGAATAGATAGATTTATCTAAAGTATTTATAATTAATGCCCTCAAATTATAATATAATGAATATAGACTTCAACTATGAATTTTAAAATAAAGAGAAAATTCAATCAAAATAATAGTATTCTTTTGCTTAGTGTGCAATGAAAATTTTTAGTGATTTGTAGATGTGTTTAGATAGGCCTTGATGTGATTATATAGATGAAAATTTTAATTATTTCCATTAGTTATCCTTGAGAAAAGTTATGGAGGGTAAATTTAAACGTATAAAAATTTTAAATATGTTGTTTTAACTTGGCAAACAAGGTTATACTACTAGACAAGGATGTATTTCATCCATAACTACATAGCATTGTATTATCCCACAAGGATAAAAATTACTATAATTTGGAGGATAGGAGTTTTTAATCATAATAGATATCCCTAAATGGTTTTTCCAGTAATTTAAAGGTAGTAAGTGGAATAATGTATGATCCTATAGAGACTAAAATTTAATACAATGGAAAAGGTAATAAGTAAGGCAAGGATGCCATGATTAAATTTTGTTAAACACTTAAAAATTAAATACAAGGCACATATTGATTTTTTTTTTTTTTTTAATTGTTTTAGGATTTCACTTTTGATACATTAAAAAATATAAATTTTTATTGTGCCTGAGAAATTATTATTTTTACTAAGGTTTTCATTAATGGCAGGTTTCACACCTAAATCTCATGGTGTGAGATAACCTTACAATAATTAATTTAATACCCCATATTTCATTTTTATCAAATCATTAAATTTCCTTTATACACTTTAGAGTTTTATTGACTAGGTATATTTTAATTTTTAATGTTCGTTTTATATAAATTTTCTCAATACTCTTTAAGACATATAGGTGTCAGTATGTGATAAGAAAAGTAATCATATTGGTAGCTAGTTGTGAAATTTATCTTGGTCAAATATTTATCTATTATTATTTGTATTTAATTATCATCATCACCAATATTGTTATGTTCTATTTATATATGACTAAGATATTATAATTCGACCAACAAGAGAAGGTCTATAATTTTCTCTTTTGGTGATGCAACAATAGTTTATGATTCATTTAGTTTACCCTTGTATATTGAAACATCTATAATTGGGCTATTCTTATTTATTTTATTAGATTAAAAAACTTATTATTTATTGATTCCTTCTATTGGGATAATCTGTAATAGAATTTTTATGGAAAAACTAATACAACAAATTATGAGTTTCCTTAATTATTAAGTTGCATCAACTTAAAATATTTAAAGGAATAATTTTCTTCAAAATATTATATCTATGTCCATTATGCATATAGCATGGATAGTAATACTTCTATATAATTTATATAATATCGAACTAAGAGTAAGGTATAAAAAAAATGATTTGGTCAGACCTAAAATATGGTCATCTATGTATTTGGTGCCACTGTCACATCTAATGATAATGATCTAAGTACCAAGTGTAGACTATTTTCAAATCATATTATGTCTTTATCTTATTTTTAAAATATCCATATTGATGCCCAATGTTTATGTGAATTTTATGTTTCATATATTTAACCCTAATCTATTATCTATAAAAACATGGTTTACTCCCATATTTTTTTACATAAATGAATAAATGGATAATTTTTTCTACTATTTATTGGAAAAAAATGTTACTTTCAAACTAAATTATTAAATGGATTTTTAATAGAAATAAAATGTTCCTTACTTTTATCATTAAAAATATTTATGTCATGTAATGCATCATATGGGATATTCTTGTAGATGGATGCTTTCTTTAGTAGCTTAAAGATTAAAAACCATATATTGGGTATTCTTTAGATTATAAGTGATATAATACCCTTCATTTATATTTTTTGGGTTAATGGGAGGTTGAGGAGAAGGAACATGTGGACTAACTCTACTCTACTATGCATTGTGGGACACCTAACCTTTTTTAATGGTAATAACATTAATAAAAGTATTTAATTTATTCATCATGAAATAATTTTGGGAATGATGGTGGTTACAAAAATATTTACAGCTAGGGTGATAATAAAAAAAGATGAGTCATGCATGGTCTTCGGAATTTAATAGTAACCAAAATATAATCCATTCAATATTTAGACAATATAAATTAAGAGAGATGAATATTATTCTTGATTGAATTTAGATTTAATATTTTTGAATAATAATTTGACCCTTTTGAATATATATTTGTTAAAGATATTATGTATCTTAGGAAATAAACATCGATGTACACATGTATCTTGTGGACACCATAACTTTTTATCTAAAAACATGTTTAATATTTTTTAAGTGAATATATATGATAGAAGCATGTATCAATAGTTAGTGATATCCATTTATGTTTTATTTTCATACATTTCAAAGTTGATAAGTTAACATATAAGGGTCAAAAATCATTATTTTGTATTTTTCTAATATTTTTTTAATATGAAAAATATGATATCTTGGTAAATAGACATGTTCTCATATTAAATTATTTTTTTAGTTTTTAAGTAGTTTATAGAGGATAACTTGATAATATTTGGCCTATATAAGCTTTCACGTAAGATTTATTAAAATACCAAGGTTAGTTAACTCTAAGTAGCCTTTTTATTTATTTATTTAGATTTTTTAATTTCTCATGTCAACTCAAATTTTGAGTTGATATTTATTTAAAAATAATTATATAATTATTTTATTTCATTCATGGTGAATCAATAAATATTAGTGTTAAAAAAACATGTGTAAGTTGTAGCCATGGAAATTCTTCTTTGATAGTTTTTTTATTTCATCATCTAGTATTATATATAGGTTTAGATTTTTAAGGTAATATCATTGTGAGTTTGTATCGGGTTTTAAAATCATATTTTATTATAATTTTTTTTGATTAAATCATGTGTGTAAAATATGGTGAAATGACAAGGAGCAATTTTTTAGATGAACTAGACTATATAATAGTTGCATACGCAAGTGGAAGAATTGACTAAATTTATCACACACATTAAATATGAATTAAGAATGAGATTAAGTAGAGGAAAAAATATATCATGGAAAAATAAAGTCAATAAGAACATGAATAAAATGAAAAACAACCATCAATTAAATAAATAATGGTTAGGGTATTACAGGGAAGCAACAAAGGGATCAAGATAAAGGTTTTAAAGTATGTAGGTAGTTTAAAACTATATGAGTTGATAGTATTTTTAATAAGAGGGAGAAGATTTATGAATATAAGAGTCTAAAAGAATAAAATACTATAAAATTTTCATGCATAAATTGAAGAATCATGAAATGATTTGATAGAATCACATGTAGAAATAAATATAGATAAATGGTCAAAAAATGATCTAGACTTATAGAAAGATTGGGAAAAATATGAGAGTTAAATTTCTTCCTATAGATTATTTAAAATTCTCTACATATAATTTTTTTAATTTAAGGGAAACAAATCATAGTGTATAGGACTATACATGTGTGTTTTAAAATTTATCCCCATGAGTGGATAATGAAAAAATAGAATAAGGGATGGATCCAAAGCATGCATATTCTTTGTTTTTTTATATTTAATATTAATTAAGAATTAATAGAGGAAATAATATGTAATAGGATTACCAATTACCTTTGAAGGAATTATAAAAACCTAATATACATGATTTTCAAATACGAATGGGGGAAAATGGTGGAAATCATTTCCAAGGTGTCAACATGGTTTTAATCCCACTACAAGATAACCATCCCATGGAATGAAAATTAAAAATGATTAGATATAATTTTTAAAAATAAATAGAGGAAGATGGTTTTAGAGAGATAGAGGATATGGTGAGGTAGAGGATGGAATGGTCCAAAAGACCTAATGTTTGTTACAAATGTGAATAAGAACATATAATATATAATTTTAATTTTCACTATCATTAATAATAAAGGAGTAAAGAATATGGGCCAATATTTAATTTGCTTGAGGCTAAGATACAAGGAAAAAATACATATGTTATTGTAACAAACATAGGATAAAATATCATGATGAAGAGAACAATGATAACTCTAAGCGAATAAGAGGTGTAGAGTAAGGAAGTGAGTGATTCATGGATGCATACAGATATTTTTTTAACAAGGTAAACTTGAAGAGGTAAGGTGTTCAAATTATTTTATCATGGTGGTAGTTGTGAAAAATTGGTTTTTAGAGAAATGATACAAAAACTAGTTTTATAATGTGATTAGTATCCTTATCCCTAATTGATTCCATATATTAATAAAGGGAATGAAGTTATAGTAGATAAAATATGTTTTGTCAAGTTTTGTATATCAAAAAATCACAACAATGAAATATGATGTGATGTTATTCTATTGCATGTATATCATGTGCTTTTTTGAAGACCTTTATTGTATGACAAAAGAAATTAATGATCGACCAAAAAAATGTATATTTTTTTATAAGATGGTTAAAAGGTAGTTTAGTTACCTCTTAAAGTATAAGTACAATTATAAATAATGTTTTCCATAAAATAATTTATCAAATACAAGAATATGGAAGATTGTTATTATGTATTAATAGTAAATAAAAATATGCAACACTCATCCAAATACCCATAGAATAAACAATAAGTTTTTAATAATATGAATATGTTATACTTGATGTGGCATCATATTTTTTACCACTAGACAAAGACATTAGGAAAAATATAAATTTAATCCTATAATTATCTCCACCTAATCAATAAACATAGCATTAGTCCAATTGAACATACTAAGTTGAATAGAAAACTTACCGAGTTGTTGAGAAAAGGTGTAGTGATGATAACATGAGGCCATGTGTAACACTAACAATGTTAATTATAAATAATGATGGAATATGGAGGATGTGTGTTGATAGTATAGAAATAAATCAAATTTCCATCAAATACATATTTCTAATACCTTACTTGTATGATGTGATTGTTGTGATTAAAAGATCAAAAATTATTAATTAAGATTTATCTAAGGAATGGATAATATTATATTCATTTTTTGTAAAGGATTTGAATGCAAAATATCCTTAAACACTAAGTATGACTTAAATAAATGTATGGTGATGGTATTTTGATTATCCAATGTACACAACACATTTAAGAAGTTGGTGAATATAGTGGTGTGAGATTACATTAGTAAGTTCGTGTTGGTTATTTTCATGATATTTTGATAATTAGTGAGATTAAAAAAGACAATTTTAAGAATTTAATAATGGTATTATATTTATTATTGAACTAGTAAAATATATCCAAATATGAATCCTTGGGTCTCTATCACTTTATTATCTCAAACAATGGTGTAAGAATGGATGAAGAAAAGTTGAAGGAAATTGCAGAGGGGAATATCTGAAAGAACATATTTTAGGCAATAAGTTTCTAAGGTTTAGAAATATTTCACAAAAACTTCACTAATAATTTTATTGATATGGTTACACCAATAATATATTTCATGTGGGGAAAGAAGTTTGAGTAGATAATCATAGCACCATAAATATTAAAAATATTAAAGAAGTTGGTAAAAACCCCATTTTAGCATGAACACATTTTAAAAAGTGCTTGAGTAATATTTTAATGCTACACATGTGGGAATTATTGATGTGTTGACTCAATAAGGAAACACCATATCATATTTTAGAGGAATTTTAATGAGATAATAAATATGTATTCTACATATATTTTAAACTTTTATGCCATTCAATAATATACTAGAAGCATTACATTTTTCGTAAGGATTTTATTATATTTACAAATAATGAGGCCTTGAAGTATGTGAACACTCAAAATATTTAAATAATATCCATGAAAATTTGGTGTCTTTATTGTATGGATATACATTTCTTTAGATAAATAAACTATGAAAATGGAATCAGGGAGTTGATTCCTTTAGTAGGCAAGTGGGGTTATTGAATTCAATATTGAGTGAAGTATTTTGATTTGAAGATGTTTAGGAATTATAATATACTAATGTAAATATCGAGAATATAGTTGAATAATGCAGGAATCCAGTAGTGGGGGAGAGAGGTATTGTTTATCAAGAATATTTTAAATATGATCGTTATCTCTTCAAAAAGAAAAGTTGTGTATTTTCATTGGTATATAAGAGATCATTTTATATGAAAATTGCATTGTAGTTATTTTTGTGGACATTTTGGTAAGAATAAAATAATATATTTAGAGGAGCGTACATTTATTTACAAAATATAATGAAATGTGTGTCAAGGTATGATGTAAGATAATGGGTATATTATAAGAGGATAAAATCCATTCACAATATATAGGGTTTTGCATGCCATTACCATTAGTAAGAGAACCATGGATAGGTTTTTCTATGAACTTCATATTGGCAATGCTAAACACAAATATGTAATGATTATTTTTTTTTTACTTACATATAGATTTTATCTAAGAATCTTCAAATTATTAAATTTAATAAAACCATTGATTCCATGAGAGTATAAATTCTATTTTTTAAATATGTTTTGATATTTCATGGTGTTGTAAAAACCATTACTTCAAATAGGGATACACAATTTATAGGTAATTTTTTTAGGACTCTATAGAAGGCAGGAATAAAGTACAATTTAGTATTGCATACCACCCAAAAATAGATGAATAAGCATAAATAGTAAAAAATATCCTAGTAAATTTGTTGAGATACATATTTTCCAACAAGCGCAAGCAATGGGACTTAGATTTATCAAAATCTAAGTTTTAATATAATGGTTCCTAAGGGTGTTTTAAGTTTGATAAGTTACCAATTTCACAACATGTTATTGATGAGGTAAAATAATTTTAAAGATACATACAACATTGGAAAGAAGAAGTAATAATAAATTTACTTGAAATAAGTGAAAAGTATAAGGAAGAAAAAAATTTAAGAAAAGGTCAAAAGGTTTTTGAAGAAGCATATTTGTTTATGTTTTATTTTAAAAAAGAAATATTTCCCCAATGAATATACAACGAGAAGAAGTACATATAGATTGGTATGTGTAAAATTATGAATATAATCAATGATAAATATTGTGGGATGATTTTAAAAAATACTTTTAATATTTATCTAATATTTTATTTTTCATATCTATATTATTTCCATGGAGAAGATTACAAATTGGAAGAAGTGGATTGGAGGTAACAAGGACCAAGGAAAAAGAAAGAGAAGATAACACATGTTATACATAAGAATATACTGAACATAATAAAAGGTAACTATAATAGGTATTTGGTGTGATGGTAAGGAATAAAATATGAATAAAAAACTGGGTTCTAGGATTTGAGATGAATAAAATTCACATGAATAAATGGTAAGGGTATAATCAAAGAAACTCATAGGAATTTAGTCTTTTTCCACCAATAGAGAATGATGCAGAAACTTATCTTACATAGGCCATAATTTTTTATTCAAAAACACATTACATACATACATACATACATACATACATACATACATACATACACACATACATGCATACATACATGCTTGCATGCATGGATGTATCTATATATGTATGAATGTGCACGCATGCACACACACACACACACACACACACACACACACACACACACACACACACACACACACACACACACACACACACACACACACACACACACACACACACACACACACACACACACACACACACACAAAGAGGATAATACAACCATAACCAAGATTAGCTAGATAGGGTTAATTTTCATATATTTTGGAGGATATAAGAGACCATCTAAAGGTTTGTAATTAAATTTTAGTATTTTTTAATAATT
>JARHVA010006318.1:622500-682500 GCA_037957365.1 Torreya grandis
TTTTTTTAGATCACTGACTTCAAAAATAATGCAGTTATACACATGGATCATGCTGTCTCAACTACTTTTCACATCACATCCATTAATATTTCCATATTATCAACACTATCATTGTTGCAACCACAACTTTGAACCTTGGTACCTTGCCAACCACCTAATCCACCTTAATCACATATGTGAGTGCAACTCATAGATCTATGATCACATATTTGACATCTAGATCAACCCCATCTCCATCTCCACCAATTTATGTTGTCATGCTCATTTATGTCACCCCTATTACCTCTAATTTTTTTAATATTTAAATGTACCTCATTTTCGCATGCTACCCCACACTAGCAATATCTCCACTTTAGCCCTTTTTTCCAAATTCTTCTTAATGAATGGAAGGAAACTAAAGGAGATTTGAGAGCAAGCAAATAAAGTGCTTCAAAAACTATCTATGTCTATAAGGTTAACAATGTGTTAAATATTTCTAACATTTACAAGAATTTAACCACGATGAATAACTTACTTTAAGCTGCCTTAAGACTCTTAAAGAAACAAAGCCTTAATTTTCTATTCATGTGGAAGGGAGAATATGTCGACGTTCTGAATCCACTACCTCTAGAACTTTCACCAAACCACACCTAATCTTGGTTGCAACAAAAAAAAATTTCCACTGCATAGATTAATCAATTTGTCTTGGATGCATCTTATAAAATTACAAACAAAAAAAACAAATTATGATTTCCATTCGCACATAAATTATCCTAAAGTAAATATTATTGACTTTTTCTTAAGGACAAAGTACTCTAAGATATTGAGTATCGACTCCACTATCGGATCTCGGGAAATCAAAATTGATAAACATTGTGCTAGGTTGGAATAATTGGATAGTTGTTGCATACTCGTGATGACCTATAGGTTTTTTTAGGCATCTCTCTCAACATTTTTATTTTTTAATTTTTGCAGTAATGCATAGTATGAAAACAAATTTCTGTTATATCTATGTAATGAATTTTATCATAGAATTTCAACTCAGAATCCCTAAGATGTGTAAGAGTAGAAATTAAACTGATATATCTCTGACTGTTGCTAAGATTAATCACACGAGACTGTGTTGTACCAAACCCTTCTATAGTTTAATATAGCACTGAATTAGGTTGACCTATTTATCGTAATGAGGTGCAAAGCATTCTTTCCATCTAGTTTGGTTTAAGTGGCAAAGGTTATTGACACGCTATAATTTAAGATTTTAAATGGTTCATTTTTCTTCACCACTTCTCTGTTTGATATTATTTTCTAGACTTCAACTTTTAAATGGTTCAAAGCGCGCGAATGCGGGCATCTAAATAATAAATTGAACGCCATCATTGCCTAACATTTGCATTTTGTTTTCCATAGTCAATATTATGCCTTAACTAACATATTGCACTGCTCTATATATTCATGCAATCATGTTTTCTCGCTCGTAAAAAATAGCGAAAATGATAAATTTTAGTCTATCTCTCGGCATGTTAACGTACTTAAAAGTGGTAGCGCTTATATAATCTTGGGTAATTAAAGGTGGTACCTCCTATATAAGGAAGCTAAAGGGGCTTTGAGAGGAAGAAAATTAAGGGCAGGGAAACTAACATTGTGTTGAAAATCCACAATGTGGTAAACTTTTCGCAGCTTCTACAAGACTTTTACCATAATGAGTAAACTGGTTCCTATGAGAGGGAGAAGATTTACAGGTTCGAACCGACGATTCAATAAAGCAACTGCCAGGGAAGAAAAAATGTGAGAGAATAAGAGAGGACACGACAGAAAACAACCAGAAATGACAGGCAAACCAAATAATTAACAACAAGCGTTGGATAATACCATTTTGGGACTAGTAAATGATTACGCGCCATTTATAAGGTATCTGCACTCCGAATGAATAATGGAACAATTGAGATTATGGCAGAAAGTTCATAGATCCCTTTTCATATGTTATCTGCGCATAAGTGTTTTAGCACGTGGATGGTTCTCTCAATATAATAAAAAAGCATGGAAATACTATTTTTTTTTTTTTTTTTTAATATAAAATTTAAAAGGATCATTATATTTTACAATCTAAAAAAATAATCTATCACTATCGGAAGAACTACGAGGAACCACCAAAAACTCAAGTTTCATATATTTTATGCTTAGGAGGAAGGAAATTTTTGCGCAGACTCTTAATTTGCTGCTGTTTCAGACTCTAACCCTCATAGGACCTGTCCACTGCAAGACAAAATTAGATTCCCATACTTAATTTTTGTCGTATTAGAGTTCGTGCATTTTTGTCCGTTGTCCATTGCACGAGGAGAGACACGGCTTGTCTTAATTGTCTGGATTTTCCATGAAAACTTTATTGAAATTCATGCCCAGCGCAGCGTTTCATATGCATCCAAAAATCGCTCCATAACCGTCAAATACTCGAATTCGAAGACCCCCGGAACCAAGTTAATATCACGCGAAAAAGATAAAAGGAAATAAGCAGGCATACTTGAAGAATTTTACCCTGCCATGATATCCACATGACCCTTACGTTATAAATATCAATTTGGCGTTAAAATAAAAACACCTTTTCACAGATTTCACTGGATATAAAATGTTGTTTATGAAGCAACGTTTGTGTGCATTTCGTGGAAGTTAATCTCGCCAAAATATTTTAAAGTTAAGTATGTGGTCGTCACAATAGGATGGGTGATAGTTGTTACAATAATAGAGTCACATAGATATTTCATTCTCTTTGGAGCATTATAGATCAAGATAAAAAGAAATTTATATAAAATTAAAAGTTTAATCATTTTATTATATTTCTGTATAAATAAATATGGTGGGTGTATGATATTTATATAGATCATAATTTTGTTTTTAAATATTGAGTAGTTTTTATTATTTTATAATATATTTACAATATTTATGTGGTCTTTCGCAAACTATTGACATGATAACAATGATATATTTATATGACTTTTTGTGATGATAAAAATATTACAATGTAAAGTGTTTTTTATTTTAAATAATTTATTTGCAATTACAAGAAATATATAATCTGAATTAGCAACACACACACACACAAACACAAACTTATATTTTGTATTGATATGCAATAGAAATATTATACGTTAATTCATAATTAATTTTAATAGATTAATATGAATGAAAAACTGACTTATTATTTTCTCATTTCAATTATAGAATAAATTATATTCTCGAAACTTATGAATTATAAACTTACATATAAAAACTCCTCCAAAATTTATTTAAATAATAATAATAATAATAATAATAATAATAATAATAATAATAATAATAATAATAATAATAAATCCACACTAATTGCTTTCATGTCTCTTATTTCTGTCTACTACGGCCACATTTCATGATCATGAATTACATCCACACTTTTCTCCTCCTTTATCGTTCCACTCAATGTCACATGTGGATGTTTTCTATTATACCATGTTATAGAAATTTGCAAACTCAATTTAAACTTCAAAAGGATTCCGCTTGCTTTTGCAATGTGACCTTTTTGCCTTCCAATATTTTATTTATAGTTTACTTTGCCGTCACCCAAGAAAACTAACCTGCTTGGATGTAAAGCAATAGATTAAAAAAGCACCATTTCTATTTTAATTTCATTTGGTATTTACCATTGAACAGTCAAGCAACGATCTTATCATGTGTAATAAAAACATACATTAATTTGTCTTTATGAATTGCAGTTATTGTTTTATTTAGTTTTAATATCTAGTTTATTCGCAATATTTATTTATATTGATATTTTATATTCAAATTTTTATAGATAAAAGAAATATTATCAGAATAAAAATATATATTCTATATATTTTCAATTCATTTGTAAGAAATGTAGTTATATATTGAAAGATTTTAATTAGTAGAGGTTGTAATTTTACATATTTTTTCCCACTCCTCTTAAGAATAAATTTTATATGTTTATTTCGATTATATCATTTCCAATATAAAAATTATTCGAAATACTAATTATTTATGCACACTTTAAAGTTTGACTTTGAAAATAATACTAACTAAATTAACATGATGTCACACAAAGACTACATAAAATCAAATTATACCACCATCTACTTACTTTGAGGATTCATTGTCAATGGATTATTTTCAATTAACTAATTCAAGTAAACTATACACGCCAAAAATTAATCTATATTCAAAGAAGATGTATTCTTTACATAACCACTGTAAATTTATCATTTTTAAAAATATTTTAAAACAGTAATATGAAATGTGCATACCTAAATAATCTCTATTATTTATTTCATATTTTATATTCATTTTATATGTTTTAGACACACTTCCACCTTTTCATATTGATTCCCAAGTTTAAAAAATACCATCTAATATAATCTTCCTTAAAAAAAAAATCATTACAACTATAAAAGTGTTATAATACTATATCTTTAATCTACATACTTTACTTATTTTAATATAATTTTTCATATAAAATGACATTAACACTTTTATATATATATATATATTTCAAAATTTATATTTCAAAATTTATATTTAATTAATATAAAGTATTTTGTAAATACAATTTTTAAGAAAACATTTTCACTAAACATGGCGACCCTAGATTTCCTAGACTTATGTCTAAATCTATGACTAAGCATTTTCATATTTAAAGTTATTTCAATTTAATTATAGTTATTTATCACACCGATTTTATGGGATTGATATTTTGTAAATAGGAGTGTGTTTTCACTCCGCACACTTTTATAATTTATATTATAATATTAGGTTTATAAATAAAACTATTTAATAATATAATAATGTTACTTAAAATAATAATGTATACCTTAAATTATTATCTAAAATAAAAATAAAATAGAACCTTCTAAATATAAGTTCCATGATTCATATTAATTACTTTTCTATGAAGAGGTGATGAATTTTTGTTACTAACTTTATTAAGTAACTCTGTTTCGACGAAAGTATCTTGATGATAACGTTGTTTTGAGTATGTTTTACGATATAATTTTTTAAAGATGAATAAATTTATGGGATCAAAAATGATATGAATAATATATTATGATAAAGATAAATCTTGGGGAATTTTAGTCTTAAGAAATTATCTTTATAATGTTGATGATCATTCCCACATTTTTAATATTGAGTATTGAATATACGGATGTCATATCTAGGATTTCCTTAGAAAATGTAAAAACGTAATATCTAACTCTCTTTATTAGGATATTATGAATGGTATAACTATCAACTTCTATAAGAATGCTTTGTCTAATGTGGGTCCTATCTACAATCATTCTTCTTTCGGTCTTTTACAAGAGTGGCCAATGGGGACCCATAGTTCTTAATTACTAGGTGCAATACAAAATGTATGCATCCTTTAGAGAGTATGAAAAAATCTAAGTCTTTATAAATCCAACCATTCCTTTGATATTTTTATTTCCTTTAACTTATTATTGAACTCTCACCATATTAGTAACCTAGAGTAAATTGATGTCTTGAAATATAAAGGATATCCATTTAGAATTTGTTTTGAAAGGAAAGTAAAATAATTTAATTTATCTTATTAATAAACCAATATGACTTGTTGGAAAAGTATGGATTCTTCGGGGACTTTCTACACATAATCTAAATATGTGGTTTATTATGAAGAAGGAATGTTTTTTCTTCAAAAAATTTCAAAGGATTGGTTCTGAAAATTCCTAATAATATATCTTTTGTAATAAGAATATTAAACCTATGAGTCACATCCTCCTCCTTTGAAAATTTTCTTATATAAATTGATCTTAGTTATTTAATAAAATGAAAAAAACTTTGGATATTAATAGTTTATATTTAATAATTATTTGATTAACAATATAAAAGAAGAAGGTGATTGAGCTAGATTTATTTGGGCTATGGCCCCATCTCAGATCATATATAATTTATTGATAGAAATAAACAATAGATTCTTAATAAAAATTTTCCCTCTCTAAATATATTTTAACTCTTAAATTCGAGGTATTCTTTCAAAAAGTTTTTAATGTTTAATTTTATCCTCCTAAAAATACAATCACATGAGAGGATTTGCATATTCTATTTATATAGAACTTATTGATAAATAAAATCAACCTCTCTAATAAAAACAACAAGTTAATGACATGTTTAATTACCCCGAGCAACATTTATGTCAATCTAAAATTTCATAAGGCATCCAAGGGAAACCCATGTATTTTTCATAGTGGAAGAATATTTAATTATAATGTAAAACAAGTGTTATCATGTTATTCTTTCAACATTCCATGATATTCAAATAATTTGATTAAAACACTAGCCTCAATGGTTTCAGATCTTCTATTGATTATAATTCAAATTAATTATTTTTTGTAAGAAAATTATAAATTCATCATGAATTTTATAAAACAAATAATATATAATAAATGAAATTTAAATTCATTCAAACAAGATATCTTCTTTGTAATTCATTTTTTATGAATATTTATTTATGTCATAATTATTGTGAGACTAATTCTCTAACACATTTCATAACTAATTTTTGAACTATTTAACTTTATCTTAATGATTATTATCCTTATGAATATCCCACTCCTTTATAATAATGAAAAGAACTAATTTAAAATATATTAAAACTTCTGATTTTACTTAACTACCATAGGAGGATTTAACGTTTTATCTTTCAAGGAGTGTTATTGTATTCTTTGTCTTCTTCCTTTGTTTGGCTTCTTAGATTGATTATAATAATGGGGATTGGATAAAACATGGATTATTTTTTGGGATCACACTTGACCATAAATTTCTTATTTGAGGTCTTAGACTAGTACTTGAAAGTTGTTTTTGTTGTTTGTCACCATGTCTTCTAGTAGATGAGATTTCCTAAAATCTTTGAGTTTTGCCATGGTTATGGCTTCCTAATGACCTATGGATTATTTTGGGATGTGGACTCAATTATTGGTATGTGGTTTTATAAATAGTTTTTTCATGTTTTTATGTTTTATGAACTTTTTAAATAATTAACTTATTAAATTTGTGGTTATTTAACTTGTTGACTTTCTACTTGTCTCTGTATGTTTCCATAAATATTTATTTTATAGTTTTTAATTTGATACACTATTTATATTATTTTTCTCATTGTTAAAGATCCCTTTTTCCATTTTAATTTTTTATCAAAAACTTTTAAGTAGCCTTCTATATGCAACATTTTATTTTAAATAATTATGGTGACATTTCGTATTTAATGAAAGCATATTATTTAGTCTTAGTGATGGTATGCACTATCATTAATAGAAATATACGGATAAAAATAAAAAGGTTGATTTCTAACATGGATAAAGTTTTCTACAATTATCTCAATCCATACCTTAAAAAAATGGAAGATAAATATATAGCTTACTCTAACTACTCTTAAATACGTATACAAATAAATTCGAAATTAAAATTTTTTTTACTCTCATTTTATATGAAATACGGAAGGATGACTAACATAATTATTAAATTCACCGAATGTATTTAGCTGATATGTAGTCTCATTAAAGGCTATAGTTTAGTGTTTAATATTATAATGATGGGTTAGATGTATATCTCGGTAAACAAGGGTGAGCTTATCACATGGAAGCCTAATATAAAATGGTTTGGTGACTATCATGGACGTTAATATGGTATGACTAATTATTGGTGAAATTCCATTTCCCCCATATTTATGTAGTATGAATTAGTATGCATCAATAATGATGGGATCAAACATAACACACGAAGGTAGTTCGGTTAAATATTTAAAAAAAAAAATTGTGGTTGTTTTTGGTTTATCATTAAAGGGTGTTATATTGAATAACATGTCAAACTAACGAGCTTTACAATATAATATTATAAATAGTTAAGTTTTTTAAAATAAAAGTTTATTATTATTATTATTATTACAAAAAATTATTGTGTACAAAATATTAAAATGTATAAAATAAAATACTTTTATTATTAATTATTATCTAAATGATTATAAGTAATTAACAAAAAATCAATTTAAATAAGTTAATTTTATCTTTTGTAAATAACAAATAAAAGATAAAAATAAATAAAAGTACAACTTAGTCCATCACATTAATTGGCCAAAAAATATCACAATGATATAATTAATACAAAACAATAATTCTTTTTGGTGGAAAATTTTGTTTTTTCAAACCATACATAATTGTAAAAAAAATTAAATTATCACACTTTTGTCCCCTTGTTACCATTTTAGAAAATGTATATGACTCTAATTTAAGGTTAAATAAATATATATGCTAAGGCATATGTAGAAGCTTCACTCACTTTGAATATTAAGTATCACCTTCATGAATTTGTATACATGATGCAAGAGCATCCAAGACATACTATAAATCTTGTATTAGAAACAAGGGTATATATTGTTACTAATTTTAATAAAATGTTTCATGGCATAATTTTAAAAATCTAATTCTTGTTTATGGAGTTGAAAATATCTTAATGATTTCAGAGAGTTGACATTGATTCGTTTATTAGGTCACTTTTTTTTTGTTGCAATTCCATGTTAGAAGTTAATTTTGGTTTCAATACAAACGGGTCTTATTGGGGCCTTATTTCTATTTGCGTTGTTATATATGCATAACCTCTATTTATAACAATGGATTCACTAAATAGTTGGGGCCTCAAAATGATCACTTTATTATATTATTAAGTTCCTATGTCATGAATGCCACCAATATTTTATTTGAGACTAAGTCCTTGTGATGGATTGACATACAATGACATTTATCAAATCTAATGCCATGTTAATGGGGATCTTTGAAAATGTGCATAAGTGACTTCCTGGTGGATGTTAAAATAGAGTTCATGAGTACCATATACCTCGATTTCCGTTATATTACTGTAATGATTGTTTTTGTATGTATTTTATTTATAAAATATTTATATTTTTTTAAAATAAAAAAATTAAAATGATTTTTGAAGTTTTTAATATTAAAATGATCATGAGTGTAAAAAATTAAATATAGATTTGACACAACAAAACTATTAAATATTAAGTTCAATTTTTAAAATAACATATATAAAAATATATTTCTTTTTAAATAATTTTGAAAAAAAAATTACAAATTTCATAATCATTAAATGTCAATTTATTCAACATCAATATCAACTATAAAATTTGGCCAATTTAGGGCTTTAGTAGTACATAATAAAATTATATAATCAAAAGTTTATAATCAAAGGTTTATTCACTTACCATAGTTTTATACTTACTCTAACATAATATATCCATGTGGTCCCAAGAAAGCAAACTATGTGATTATTGCCATAAATTTGGGTATTAGAGGAAAATGAGCAGTAGTTGGGACCCTTAATTTAGTGGTCCACATCTTATATATTATGGTACTTTGCACTTTAAAATTTTATATCTAGATAGTTTAACAAATTTTTAGCTCTAAAAGGTGTTCATGGAGAAAAATAACATCATGGGAAGGTGGATGATGTTTTTTTTAAGCAATATGTCATTTTTTCCATATTCTAAAACTTTGACCAATGATTTGGACCAAAGAGATCACTACTCGAGACTCAAATTATCATAAAGTATATTAAAAAATAATTTTTTTTATTGGATTATAATGTTGACACGTAAGTCACAAATTGAAATGCTTATAAGTTATTAACATGAAATGATGTGCCATATTTTAAGACACATGACTTGTTACTATGAAATAATGTAATGCATTGTAAGCCACGTAGTTCAATAATGTTGAAGCCACCACCTTTTTTTTAATGGACTAATAGTATTTTCCATTAATTTGACAAGTTAGTTCCCCCTAGGTGCTACTTACCTCATTTTCTCCTATTCTTTTAATATTCAAAATCAATGGAACATTCATTAAATTTATTAACCATGATATGTTTTGCAAAGGAATTTTAGTTGATAAAATGTAGTGTTGAAAGTGTACAAGTAAATTACATGTAATCAAACCCATAATTAGTGTTTTTTCTAAAAATTTTCTTCACTGTTATTATTATTAGGCCTTTTATATTCATGTTTTTTGCTACATGGCTTCTCTATTCATGCTTTTTACCACATGCCTTCTAAAATTCCTCAAATGTTTTGGCTATTCATCACTTGGATGGTTTTTTGGCATGATTTCACATCCGAAAAAACACATACTAGTATGATAATGATATGACATCATTTTTGTTCACATGTTTTCCATTCACTCTACTCTATTATTTATATATATGACACATTTCTATTTGGTTCATCTTGTGGTGGAAGAGTGTGGGTCATTATTGTCAAAAGCACCACCATTTTCCACATGGCTTTAAGATGTTTTATCCATTAATGTGCCAAGTTATTGACACTTTCAATGCCATGAGGAATGTTTTAGGTTTTTTATATGTTTGCATGGAAGTTATGGTTATTGTGCCTAGTGTGTTCTTATTTCTATTATGTGCCTTTTATGTTCTATTTCATTGCATTCTTTATTTCTTTTTGTAGCATGGATTCAAACCTAAGTAAATTTTTACTGGTATGTTAATGGAGTAATGGAATGTTACACCAAAAAATGTCTCTCCATACCTTTTTCATGGTCCTCCTCCCCAAAAATGGCCATAGATCTTACCCAAAATTTATCGAATATGTATCATTTAAAAGAGTAATACCATTCAACAGAATGAAGGGAATCAAACTATTGTTATTAGGCCTTTTATGTTAACCCTTTTTTTATTGTGCCTTCATATCTATAAAATGTTTACCATTATGTTATGGAGTGATGAAATGATACAAAGAAGTGTGTTTCTTGTTAATGAACCCATAGCTATGTTCTTTTTCTTTCTCCACATATATTATAGTTAATTTTCATTAAGTGCCCTTATTAGAACATGATCATTGGAAGTATGAAATGTTACCCAATTCTAAACCCACATTATCTTCATATTTCATTTACATCTTGTGCTAATTTTGCTAGTATTTTAATGAAATCCCTAGATGCTTTCTAAATTCATGTTACTATGTGCTTCAATTTTATGTCATTTTTCTATTTCTCTGCATGACATGGTTGGAGGATGCAACACTCGTTATTGTTTGGATGTAATCCTCAAAGGTGTTCTTGCACATAACCAAAATTATTATTTTCATATATATCCATTATTTAATAATGTTGTGTTTTTATGTTCAATTCTAAATCCACATCATCTGTGTGTTTTTATTCACATATTGCTACAATTTCTTTGATATTCATTCATATGTACATGTCAATTAATTTTTCTATATTATTCATTAACTCTTTTTTAAGTTGAAAATTTTATTTATTATCATTGTTGTTGATAAATCACTCAACATTTGTTATATATAATACCATATTTTAGTATTTACACAATCCACAAGACTACTTCATACTATGTCCATGCATGAACAGTGAAGCTAGTCAATGTATCATTTTTTAGGACCACTGACCTCAAACAAAACATTGTCGTACATATCGATCATGTCTCCTTCATTGATTTTTGCATCACATCCACTAATATTCCCATATTTATTAACTCTGTCTCTGTTGCAATCGCAATTGCGGACCTTGCTACCTTACCAACCACCTAGTCAACCTTGATCACCTATGTGAGTGCGATCCACAGAACTATGATGACCCATTTGACATCCAAATTCAACCCTGCTCCATCTCCCCTAGTTTATACCCATATGATCATTTGTTCCACCCCTACTGCCTGTAATTGTATTTTTATTTCATTGTACCTCATTTTTTCATCCTACGCCAATGGTAGTCACTAGCAATATCTCGACTTTAGCTGAGTTTTGCAAATTTTTCCAAATTAATGAATTGAAGGAAGCTAAAGAAGATTTGAGAGCAATAAAATAATGTGCTTTGAAACTGTCGATGTCTATAAGGATAACAATGTGGTAAATATTTCTAACATTTACAAAAATGTAACTGTGATGAGTAACTTGCTTTTAAGGTACATCATTTTGTTGTCAATGGACTGTTTTATGCCTTAACTAACATATTATACTGCTCTATATATTCATGCAGTAATGTTTTTTCGCTCATAAAAAACAATGAAAATGATAAATTTTACTCGCTATCTCTCGTCATGTTAAGGTACTAAAAAGTGGTAACGCTTATATAATTTTGGGTAATTAAAAGCGGTAGCTACTATATAAGGAAGATAAAGGAGCTTTGAGAGGAAGAAAATTAAGTGCAGGGAAACTCTCTCTCTGTTGAAAAATACACAATGGGGTAAACTTTTCGCAGCTTCTACAAGAATTTAACCACGATGAGTAACCTGGTTCCTATGAGAGGGAGAAGATGTACACGTTCGAACCGACGATTCAATAGAGCAACTGCCTCGGAAGAAAAAGTGAGAGGGAATAAGAGAGGACACGACAGAAAACAACCAGAAATGACAGACAAACCAAATAATTAACAAGAAGCGTTGGATAATACCATTTTGGGACTAGTAAATGATTACGCGCCATTTTTTCGGTATCTGAACTCCGAATGAAAAATGGAATAATTGAGATTACAGCAGATAGTTCATAGATCGTTTTTCATTCGTTCTCTGCGCATACGTGTTTTAGCAAGTGGGTGGTTGTCAATTTGTAATCCAGAAGCACGAGAATACTTTATATGCTTAATGTGAAGCAAAATTTTGGGCAGACTGTGAATTTGCTGTTGTTTCTGACTCTAACCCGCATATGACCTGTCCACTGCAAGACAAAATTGTATTTCCCATACTTGATTTTGAACATTGGAATCACGTGGCACTCCAAATTGTATAATGATTTGTCCATTGCACGAGGAGAGACACGGCTTGTCTTAAGTGGTTGATTTGCTCTGACCACTCTTCTAGGGGAAAAAGTAAGGTCAGCACACGGGATGCATTGTACAGGGAATAATTGTCCGACTTTTCCATGGAAACTTTATTCAAATTCATGCCCAGCCCAGCGTTTCATCTGCATCCAAAGATCGCTCCATAAACGTCAAATACACGAATTCGAAGACCACCCTTTAACAAGTTTATATCACGCGAAAATAAAAGAAAAAATTAAGAGGCATGCTTGAAGAATTTTACCCTACCATGACATCCACATGACCCTTACGTTATAAATATTATTATGGCGTTAAAATAATCCAAACGCCTATTTTCACGGATTTCACTAGGTATAAAATGTGGTTTATGAAGTAACGTTTTTATGCACTTCGTGAAAGTTAAACTCACCCAAACATTTTTATGTTAAGAATGTGGTCGTCGTAATGGGATGGGTAACAGTCGTTACAATAATAGTTAGATATTTCATTGTCCATGGAGTGATGTTGATCAATATAAAAAATAATTTATTAAAAATAAAAAAATTAATCACCTTAATACATTCCTGTATAAGTAAATATGGTGGGTGAATGATATCTACATAAGCCATAATGTTGTTTTTTGAGGTCGTGTCATTCTTATTATTTTATACTATATTAACAATATTTATGTGGTTTCTCGCAAAGTATTGACATGGTAATAATGATAGAGTCATATGATTTTTTGTGATAATAAAAATATTAGTGTAAAGTATTTTTTTTTTTTTTAAATAATTTATTTTCACTTTCACAAAGTATATGATCTCAATTATCAATACACACAGAAACTTATAGTTAACATTGATATACAATACAAATATTAAGCCTTCATTCATAATTAATCTTAGTAGATTAATATGGATGGGTTACTAACTTATTTTTTATTCATTTCAATTATATATTAGGTTATGATCTTGAGATTCGTGGATTATAAATTTATATGTGGAAATTCTTTGAAAATTTATTTTAAAAAAATAAAAAAAAATCGACATTAATTGCTCTCACATTTCTTATTTCTCTCTATTTCAACCACATTTGATGTAGAAAAATAGGCCAACTTCCGGAGGCCGTAACTTTTGACTTCTAACTCTGTTTGAGCTCTTCCATACGCCGAAACGACCGTATCAAAATAGTTGTTGCGGCCCTAGCTGGTTCGAACTGCCTACCCATATTTTCAATATTGTTTGGACACCGTACGGGATCAGCTGAGGGTCCAAAATTATGATTTAATGATTTTTTGGGGTTTTTCTTTTTCTATTTTTAGAAAATGTATATTTTTAGAACCAGAAGTCAAATTCAGTTGAATTTCTTTCCATAGTCTAATTATAATGTTTAGGATATTTTGAGAGATTTTTCAACTATTTTGGGTGTTTTTAAAAATAGCCATTTCTTTTTAGACTTTTTATTTTATTTTTCCAAATTTTGCATGTAAACTCTAATTTCTAAGTTGAGGCTTATTTAAGCATGGTTTGGGTTTGTAATTATTTCAATCCATCAATATGAATTAATTCTAAATATTGTTTCAGGATCTTGGCCTATTGGTAATTTTCTTATTCTTGTTAGTTTTGGGTTCATTATTTTCTATCAGAATAAGTTCAAATCTTAGAGGAAAGAAGAATGGTGAGAGGATGAGTAGGTATGGCATAGGTGAACCGAAATATACAAGAACTACACAGAGGTAAGTTCAACTATTAACAAATGTTATCACCAATGAACAAAGAATAAAAGGTGGTGATGAGGAAGACACAGATCGTGATGAAGAAGTTTAGCAAGAAGAAGAACAAGAACAGCCACCATCGATGGAAGAAATGATGGTTTAGGCTTTATAAGAAAGGAATGAAGGAATAAATGTTGATGTTCCAGATTATGGAGGTAGTTTAAAACTAGATGAGTTAATAGATTGGATGAATAACATGGAGAAATTCTTCAAGTGAAAGACCATGCAAGAAGAAAAAGAGGTAAAATTTGCATCCATAAAATTGAAAGGTCATACAATGATTTGGTGGGGTCACCTGTAAAAAGAGAGATAGAGGAAAGGTAAAGAGAAGATTAATACATGTAAAAAGATGGAGAAGAAGCTAAGGGATAAATTTATTCCTATGGATTTTGGACAAACCTAATACAGAAGATTTTAAAATTTAAGGCAAACAGATCATAGTATACAAGAGTAGACAGATGAATTTTATAATCTTTCCAAATGAGTGGAACATGATGAAACAAAAGAGTAGATGACTGAAAGGTATGTAAATGGTTTGAAATTTTCTATTCAAGATGAATTAAGCATGCATAAAATAATTAACATAGAGGAGGTTTACTAATTAGCTTTGAAGGTAGAAGAAAAATAAAATAGATAGAATTTCAAAAAGATATCTACTAGTCTAAGGAGAAGTGGATCCACTCCAATAAGGTGATGACGTGGGTTTAATAGAACCAGAGGTGGATTTAATATCAATAAAAGTAAAATATCATGTGGTTCAGAAAGACAAGATGATAATAGGCAAGGGTTTCAATATCAATAAAGATGAAGAAGATTTTAGAGAGAATGAGGTTATGATGGTGTTAGAGTATGGTTTCCAAATCAACATAGATATTATGTCTATTATAGGTGTCAAAAATAAGGGCATAGAGAATTTGACTATGCAAACTATCAAGATCAAGAAAGGAGGAAAGAAGATCACCCAAGAGTAAATCTTGTTGAAGCTGAAACAGAAGAGCAAAATACTGAAGTTGTACCAACTGAGGTTGGAGAGAATCTCATGATGAGAAGAACCATGATCACTCCAAGTAAGGATCAAGTGTAAAATAAAAAAGGTGGTGATGTATGGTTGTGATCAAATATCTTTTGAACAAGATGTACTTTGGGTGGAAATATATGCAAAGTAATTATAGATGGTGGTCTTTATGAAAATATGG
Source organism: Torreya grandis (assembly GCA_037957365.1). NCBI lineage: Eukaryota > Viridiplantae > Streptophyta > Pinopsida > Cupressales > Taxaceae > Torreya > Torreya grandis. Next base: position 638,268 of record JARHVA010006318.1, read on the forward strand.
TTTCTAAAGAAATGATTGAGAAACTAAATCTTCAATTTGAAAAGCATCCTAACCCTTATTAGATTTTATTGTTTAAGAAAATGAATGAGGTTATAATAGATAAAATTAGTTTAATCAAGTATTTTAAATGAAAGACTTATAATTATGCAATATGGTGTGATGTTATTTTGATGGATGCATGTCATGTGTTATTAGGGAAACCATGGCAATTTGATAGGAAATTAGTTTATGATGGAGGAAGATAAGACATAAAACATATACACTTTTTAGAAAGGTGGTAAAAAGGTAGTTTTGTTACCTCTTAAAGAGGAATATAAGACATAAAACATGATTTGTACTAAAGAATTTCTCTAGAAAATGAAGATAGACAGATGTTGTTATACACTAGTAGCAAAGAATAAAGAAATAGAAATGGTGCTAATACCAATAGAAGTAACAAGAGTGTTGAAAGAATATGCAGATGTTATGCCTGATGAGTTACTAGATGGTTTACCATTAAAGAGAGATATTCAAAATCACATTGATTTGATTCTAAGATCAGCTCTACCCAATCATGTAGCTTATAGGATGAGTCTAATAGAACATGCAGAATTAAATAAATAGGTTACTGAATTACTAAAGAAGAAAGTGATAAGGGAGAGTATGATTCCATGTGTAATAGCACCATTGTTAACTCCAAATAAATATGGAGGATGGAGAATGTGTATAGATATTAGATAAATTAATAAAATTATAAAAATGTATAGGTCTCCTATACCTTATTTAGTTGATATGATGGATGTGCTTATAGGAGCAAAATATTTTACGAAGATTGATGTAAGGAGTGGCTATTATCAGATTCAAATTCATAAAGGAGATGAGTGGAAAATTGCATTCAAGACTAGAGATGGCTTAAATGAGTAGATGGTGATATCATTCAGATTATCTAATGCAACTAGCATATTTATAAGGGTGATTAATATAGTGCTACCTACGAGAATATATTGGCAAGTTTGTGGTTATTTATTTTGATGATATTTTGATATTCAATAAGACTAAATAAAAAAGCTTACAATATTTGAGAATGGTAATGGACTTGGTAAGAAAGGATAAGTTATATGAAAATTTAAATAATTGTAGGTTTATGTAGAATAATTTGATATTTTTGGGATTTGTAGTTTCAGCAAATGGTGTGAAAATGGATGAAAAAAATTGAAATCAATTGTTGAGTGGCATATTCCAAGAAGTATTATTGAGGTAAGAATTTTCCATGGTTTCACAAATTTTTACATAAAATTTATTAAAAAATTTAGTAGTATTGTGGCACGAATAATATATTGCATGAGAGTGAAAGAATTTGCATGGACTAGAGAAGCCACATAAAGTCTTCAAATTTTAAAAAATAAGATTACATAAAGATCAATTTTAACATTTTTAGATTTAAAAAATGTGTTTGAGGTTGATTGTGATGCTTCATTTGTGAGAATTGGTGCTGTGCTAAGTCAAGAAGGAAAGCCAATAGTTTATTTTAGTGAGAAATTGAATAAGGTAAGAACAAAGTATTCTAATTATGATGTTGAACTTTATGTAATTGTAAAAGAATTAAGATATTGGAGGTATTATCTAGTGTCTAAGGAGTTTATACTATTTATAGATCATGACACTTTGAAGTATGTAAATACACAAAAAATAGTTGAATAGTAGGCATGCAAAGTGGGTTTCTTCTTGCAAGGATATACTTTTGTGTTGAAGCATACATTAGAAAAATAGAATTAGGTAGCTGATGCATTGAGCAAGAGGGTAGCGTTATTAACTACTATGGTGAGTGAAGCAGTTGGATTTAAAGCTATGAAATAATTATATGATATTGATCCATATTTTAACAAGGTAGTTGAGTAGTGTAGAAATCCATTAATAGGTGGGACAAAATTTATTCATGATGAGTATCTTATACAAGAAGGTTATCTTTTCAAAAGAAAAAAAATTATGTATTCCAATATGGTCTCCATGAGACAATATAATAAGAGAATTACATAGTGGTGGTTTGATTGAACATTTTGACAAAACGAAGACAATAGCTTTGGTCGAGGAAAAATATTTTTGGCCAAAGATGAAGAGATATATGGCAAGGTATGTTTCAAGGTGCATAATATGTCAGGTGGCTAAAGGACATGCATAAAATACTAGACTTTGCATGCCATTACCAGTTCCAAGAGGGCCATGGATAGATTTAAGTATGAATTTTGTGTTGGGATTGCTAAACATATTGAGACGTAATGATTTAATTTTTTGTGTTGTAGATATATTTTATAAAATATTTCATTTCATTGCATGTAAGAAAACCAATGATTCCACTAGAGTTGTAAAATTATTTTTTATAAATATTGTGAGATTGCATGGTGTTCCAAAAACTATTACTTTAGATAGAGACATGAAAATTTTAAGTCATTTTTGGAGGACTTTATGGACGAAGATGGGTACTAAGCTAAAATTTAGTATAACATATCACCTACAAATAGATGGAGAGATAGAAGTTGTGAATAGGATCTTAAGAAATTTATTGAGATGAATACTGGGAGAGAAGCCAAAGCAATACAAATTAGTTTTACCACATGATGAGTTTGCATATAATAGTTTAGTGAATAGATAAAAAATAAAGTCACCTTTTTAATTTTTTATTGAAGAAATCTTATGGGTATTTTGTATTTTGTATAATTGTAAATTACATAATAGATTAGTGATGATATAGAATTGTTTGCAGAGCATATTCATCAGTTACAAGGAGTAAGAAAAAAATTGCAAGAAAGTAATGAGAAATCTAAATCAGCATCAGATATCAGAAGAAGGTCCAAAGTATTTGAAGAAGCAGAGTTGGTATTGGTTCACTTAAGGAAATAAAAATTTCAAAAAGGCACATGCAACAATTTGAAGTACAAAAAAATTAGACCATGTAGAACTATAAAGAAAATCAATGATAATGCATATGAAGGAAGTCTACCACATAATTTTGATATATCTTCAGTATTTAATGTTTTAGGTTTATATGAATTCCATGGAGAATATGGTGAAGATGAAGAATAAAATTAGGATCAATAGGTTATGAAGAAGAAGAAATCAAAAATAGTGTAGGTTTTGGATATAAAGATAGTGAGCACAAGGCAAGGGAATTGTAATAAGTATTTGGTGTAATGGGAAGGATTTCAGAAAGAAGACAACACTTAGTTTATAGAATGGGAGTTGAGGAATATTGAGAAGGAAAAATGGTAGAAATATAATCAAGCCAACTCACAGGAGCTGAGTTGTTTTTAACCAAAAGAGAATGATGTAAAAAAATAGGACAACTTCTAGAGGCCATAACTTTTGGCCCATAGCTCCATTTGAGATCTTCCACATGAAAAAAAAAACTATATCAAAAAGGTTTTTTCTACCTTAGGTGGTTCTAATAGCTTACCCAAGTTTTTGATATTTTTTAGAGTCCATATAGGGTCATCTGAGGGTCCAAAATTATGATTTCATGATTTTTTGGGGTTTTTTCTATTTTCAGAAAGTGCATATTTTTACAACCATAAGTCAAATTAGGTTGAATTTTATTCCATAGTATAGTTATAATCTTTAATATATTTCAAGAAAATTTTGGCCTATTTCAGGTGTTTTTAAAAATAGGTTATTTTTTTTAGATTCTAGTTTTTTTTCAAATTTTGTATGTAAACTCTATTTTATAAGTTGAGGCTTATTTAAGCATGGTTTGGATTTGTATTTATTTCAAGAAATCAATTATTATTATTATTATTATTATTATTATTATTATTATTATTATTATTATTATTATTATTATTATTATTATTATTATTATCATCATCATCATCATCATCATCATCATCATCATCATCATCATCATCATCATCATCATCATCATCATCATCATTATTATTATTATTATATCTTGGCCTATTGGTAATTTTCTTGTTCTTGTTAATTTTTCAATTCATTATCATTTGATGATCATGAATTACATCCTTGCTCTCTTCTTCCTTTATCTTTATACTCAATGTCACATATGGATATTTTCTATGATACCATGATATGGAAATTTTCTAACTCAATTTAAACTTTAAAATAATTCCAGTCACTTTTAGAATGTGACCATTTTACCTTATAATCCTCTATTTATATTTTACTTTATCGTAATTCAAGAAAACTAACTTGCATGGCTATAGAGCCATAGATTAAAAAAGTAACATTTATATTTTAATGCCACTTGGTATTTACTATTCAACAATCAAATAATGATCTTATCATGTATAGAAAAACACACACTAACTTGTATTTATAAATTGTAATTGTTATTTTATATAGTTTTAAAATATAGTTTAATCATAATTTCTATTTACATTGATATTTTATATTTTTTCAAGCATAAAAAAACACAATTGAAAATTTTTATTACCTACTAGAAAGAAAAAAAAAAACTCAAAAAGGAAATAACACTTCCCTAAATGTTTGTTGCAATGATTGTTCGAAAATAATTTTTTATGATTTCATTAGAAAATGTTTATTTTTAGTGTATAAGAACCTTTTGGCCATTTTCATATTAAAAATTTGAAGATATATGTAGGTTATTTATTGGACACTAATTGGTATCATACTGCATGGCAAACTTGTTGATGTTATTCTCCAAGTTTAATCTCAAAATAAATAGTTAAAGTTTATTAGTAAACAAATAAAATCATGATCATAGATAAATATAGATTCATAATTATATTTTTGTATTATTCTTCTCCATCCTTTTTTTAACTAAAAGAGGGGTAAAAATTTATTAAAAACGCGAAAAACAACAGTTACATACAATTATCCTGGTCCACCAGTTGAACCAGTTGCAGATATAGGCTTCTGGGAAGCATATTAATATCCGAAATGTTCCAAGAGGGGCCCTTTTCCGAAGCCCATTTAGCAAGACAATCCGCAACAGAATTCCACTCACGGGGAATGTAATTAAAAGAAATCGAATGCAAGGAAGAACTAACTTGGAAAATCTCCTGAATAATCACCTTAAGATGCCAATCAACAATACCAGGCTTACCTCTATTCAGCAAGTTGATAACAATTTGAGAATCTGATTCACAGACAATATTGCTCCAGCCATTACAACAGCAAGCTTTCACCGCCTCCAAAATTGCCGAGGCTTCCATGACATTGTTGGAATGCTTACCTTTATAGACCGAGAAGAGGAAGAGGATACCTCCAGCACTATTCCGTCCCACTCTGCCAATGCCAGCATCCCCTGGATTGCCCCGAGAGGAGCCATCAACATTAATTTTGATGACACCATCCTCAGGAGGATTCCATCGGCCCTCTCTACAAACAGGACGCACGAGGCAACTCCTACCACGTCCCAGCATACAGCCATGATCAGTATTGCGCCTCAAGTTTGGCGTCAGCCCCAGGCACTCACAAATGGATGCATCTTCAGGGTCAGTCCCCTGCACCCAAGCACATTTAATAGCCATAGTTTCTTGAATCCTCCTGAGGACTTGCGCCTTCAAAATCAGCAATTCCAGTTGGACGCCTCTGAAGAGTCTTCGGTTCCTTTCAATCCACAGATTCCATAGAATAAAGGAGGGACCCACAGACCAGGTGCTTTGGAGAAATGAATTCTTAGTAGGACTCTGACCAAGGCGTCCCCAGAAATCAACAAGAGAATGGGCATGCCAACAGGGCAGCCTCCACGCATTCCACCACCAATGCCACAACTGCTTAGCATAGTTACACTGGAAGAAAATATGAGCAGTAGTTTCCTCATTACTGAAGCACAACACACACCTGGAAGGTCCTTGAAAACCTCTCTTATAGAGGTTATCCCAGGTGAGACACCTGTTGTGGGTGAGCAGTCAGAGGAAGAAATTACACTTTGGCCAAGAAACCTGATTCCATATTTTTTTCCCCCAGGCAAACTGATCTCTAATCAGGAATTGACCAGTCAGAGCACGGTACCCAGCCGACACAGAGTAATGACCAGAGTCATCACCTCCCCACACAAGAACATCTCTCCCTTGGAGGGAACTACAGCGTCTAGAAGCCAGGATGAAAGCTAACTCCCTCCTATCTTCCTCAAAGCCCCCAGGCGGCCAATCAGTAGAATCCTTCCATCTGTAGCCAACAGTAGTTCCCAAATTAAAAACCTCTTTAAAATGCTCCACCTTATGCCACCCTGCCGACTGGAAAGAAGCTCCTAAAACCCGTAAATGCGGGTGTGAAGAAAATAGCGGAGGTTTGCCATCCCAAGAGTCCATCCAAAAGAAAGCATCCTGCCCACTACCACAGACCCAAAACAAACTGTGTTTCACCAACTGAGCCCCCCGCTTAAGCGTATTCCACACCATGGACCCTCTGCCCTCCAGAGGGAGCCTGGAAATATCATGGGTATCCACACCCGGGAAGTACTTGTGCGACAGAAACCGAGCCCAAAGAGATGAAAAACAAGAGCACCATCTCCAGTAAAGCTTGGCAGCCAGAGCTTGACTAGCCAGAATAGCAGAGCGTAAGCCAAGGCCCCCCTCCATCTTTGGCCTGCAGACTCTGTCCCAATTAATGAGGCTCCACTTGCTGCTCTGTAAATTACCGCTCCAGAGAAATTATCGAGAAAGGGAATCAAATTCCTTCAGGAAGTAAACCGAGGCAGCCTGCACCATACTACGGTATATCGGGAGTGCCTGAATAACCAATTGGAGAAGCGTCACACGCCCCGCAGTGGACAGCCATCTATGAGTCCAATGACTCACCTTAAGCCTCAACTTATCCAGAACATTCTGCCAAAATAGTCTAGGCTGCCTTCCCACAACAATGGGGATGCCGAGATAAGTAACAGGGAGGCTCTGAGTCTGGAACCATAGTATTGTAGCAATCCTTCTCTGAATAAGCTTTGGGGTATTAAAAAAGAAGATAAAAGACTTTAGCTCATTAATTTTCTGCCCAGAGGCAGCCAGATAAATGTCCAGAGTGTGACGGAAAGCCAGCGCTTCTCTTATATGAGCTCTCCCAGTCAAAATGGTGTCGTCAACAAATTGTAAATGATTCAGAGCAGTAAGCCCCTCACCCCAGATCCATCCCTGTAAGGCATTCGAAGAGGCGCGGTGTTTGATGAGCCTACCAATCCCCTCAGCCAGCAAGATAAACAAGTATGGGGACAAAGGATCCCCCTGACGGAGCCCTCTGGAGGCCCCAAAAAGCTCAGAAGGTGTCCCATTGATGAGGGCCAAAAATGAGGGCGTCGTGATACAGCTCATCACCCATCGGATCCATTCTTGGTTAAAACCAAGTGCCATAAGAACTTTTTGCAAAAAACTCCAGCTAACTCTGTCATAAGCTTTGGCAAGATCCAGCTTGATAAACATTGCACGCTCTTGGGACGTGCTCATAGAATGGATGGCTTCGAAAGCTATAACAACTCCATCCAGAATCTACTTACCGGCCACAAAACCTCCTTGTTCCTCTGAAATGAGCCCGGGGAGAAAAACTTTGAGTCTCAGCGCTATGAGCTTAGTAATGATTTTATACACAACATTGCAAAGCGCAATGGGTCTAAACTCATCCAACAGAAGGGGCTGCTCCTTCTTCAGAATCAGAACAAGAAAAGTAGCGTTAAGAGCCTTAAGCATTTCCTTGTTGGTATACGATTCCAGAATGACATCCAACAGGTCCTGCTTGATGATGCTCCAAAATTCTTGAAAAAATTCAACCGGAAAGCCATCCGGGCCGGGAGCTTTACCTCTCTTCATGGTGAAAACCACCTCCTCAACCTCGGCCATCCCAATAGGATGCATAAGAAACTCATTCATATCCGCAGTGACCAGCTGGGGAATGCAAGAGAGGACAACAGTTTCAGCTCCTTCGTCAGTCACAGGGTCTCTAGAAAGGAGAGCTGAAAAAAACCGAACAACTTCCTCACTGATAGATTGTGAAGAGGCCAAACGATTTCCATGCTGAGAAACAAGAGAAGAGATGACATTTCTATTTCTCCTGGCTTGAACCGACTTATGGAAAAAGGCAGTATTTTTATCTCCCTCCTGAAGCCAGTCATTCCGAGCCTTTTGTTTCCAATAAATTTCTTCCCTTAACTCCCACTCTGCAAGAGAGCTGGCAGCTCTTGCCTCCTCCTGACTCAGCTCTTCCGAGAGGCCAAAGTCTCTAATTTGTCTAGTAACAACAGCAAGCTCATCCTGTGCCCTCTTCCTCATGCCATGTAAATTGCCAAAACAAGTTCTATTCCAAATCTGCAGTTTTCTCTTGACATACTGGAGTTTTTTGAGGAACGAATACATGGCAGTACCATGATTCGGTCCCCCCTGCCGCCACCACTGACCAATATAGTCCTGGAGGGAAGAATCACGTAGCCACATCTGTTGAAACTTAAAGGGGGGTTTCTTAGGTCCCTCAATAAGATTAATGGACAACATGATGGGCCAATGGTCTGACCCATTCCAATCCAGGATATCTGAGCTAAGAGAGAAGGCGCTAGACCTCCAGAAGCAGGAGACCAAAAATCTGTCCAACCGCTCCGCTATAACAGCATTGCCCATTCTTCTGTTACTCCAGGTAAACATCCCATTGGAGGGTCTAACATCAGAAAGATGTAGGAGCTCAACATTGTTGCGGAGGCAATCAGAAGAGGGGCCAAGGCGGGGCAATCCACCTTTTTTCTCCTCCAAATTCATAACAGCATTAAAGTCCCCCGTAACAATCCATGGAAGGAACGGATGGCAGCTACGAACATACCGGATATGCTCCCAAAGCTGGAATTGCCCGTCTAAGTCAACAGGCGCATAAACATTAGTAACAAGGATCAATTCCCCTGTTTCAAGGGAAGAGGCAACCATGGAAAGGGCGGAGATGCAAGCAAACCAATGAAGAGGCAAGATCTTACGCGGATCCCATCACATTGCTAAACGCCCAGAGCTTCTCATCGCTCCCACACCTTGAAAATGGCCCGAAAACCAGATTTTTGGCATACAAGCAAACAGTAAATCTATTGACAATTTCATTTCCTGGATACAAAGGATATCCGGAGAGTGATCTAGCACAAGCCTTCGAGCAGCCAATTGTCTGGGGTGACTGTTTAGACCCCTCACATTCCAAGATAAGACAATCATTGAGGGACAAGGGGGAAGTGTTCATCTAAGGTTTTAACCACCCCTGATTCCACAAGTAAATCACCTGTAATTTTAATTTTCTCCAAGTCCTTTCTACGCCCTGCCTTAGAGGGAAAGGAGGAATTAGCTTTCTTGAAAGGCCTTTGCGCCAGGCCAAGCGAAGAAGAAGTGCTCTTATCTTTCCTACCAGCATCAACCTCCTTAACTAAATCAGCCCATTTCACTTCCTTAACTAGATTTTCATTTTCAGATTCATCTACGCCTGCAGTCGATCCCATAGAGTTGTCAGGGGTCGGCAAAGAAACCATTACCTGATCCAGAATCGGCCCTAAACCTTGCTGGTCTGTCTCAAGAGCATCCTCTATATCCTCAGCTGGAATGCCATCCTCAATGGCCATGTTATCAAGAGCTTCAAACCTGTTAAAACCCATGTCCAATTGCCTGTCAACATTTTTGCGCTTTTGTCCTCCTCCTCTTGAGCGACGCCTAACAGTATTGAAACCTTCCGTATCCATATTAGCATGATCCACAGACCCTTGCGCCAAGCTATCAAAAACAACTGGGTTCTTCCCTTTAACTGCTCTATCTGATTGGGTTTTAGCCTGAGCAGAATTAGCCTGTTTATTCATTCCCCTGCCGGACCCTGTTGAATGAGGAGCAGCAGGTGCGTGGAAAATCTCTCTGTCTTTGACAGCCTATGGGCATTGTCTATGCAAGTGGCCATAGACATGACAAATATGGCATCTAAAAGGGATAGATTCATAATCTATCTGTTGAATCCAGGATGAGGAGCCCAAACAAATTTCCAAGGAATTCGGCAATGGATAATTTAAATCAATGTCCACACACACGCGGGCATAGGAAATTACCTTTCTTTCCAGTGATTGATGAGCAATGGCTGTCGGCGTTCCCAGCATGGCAGCAATCTGCTTGAGAATATCCTCTCTCCAATATTCCAGCGGAAGTCATGGAAAATGGACCCAAACCGGAACACAGGCCAGAAGTTCATCAGCTGAGTTGAACCCCGCATGCCAGGGTTTAAGAAAAAGCCCCACACGGTCGTAAAAATATGGACCTCCCTCAAAAACATGATTACGATCTGAGATAGAGGAAAAATTGACCAAAAAATAGCTGTTACCAGCCAACATGATTTCAAAGTCTCCATCAATGTGCCAAGTCCTGCGAATCCAGGCATCTAGAGCAGTCAAGGAGATTCTTATACCCAAAAATTTGCAGATAAGTGTGTGAGCAGAGAGATACCCAACATCTTCTTGCATAGCTTCAGGGGAAATCACCACCACCGGCCTGTCCTGCCTTCTCAACAGGCATCCATTCACTTTGCTGAGCTTAGAGCGCTCACTTAAAAAACTTGCTTCCTGATTTCCAGCTTGTGCCCCAGGTAAAGAGTTGTTTTGCCTGGGGCCAGTCAAAGGACTGCTCACCTCTCCACCAAGTCCACGCAGCGCTCCCTCCATCACGCCCTTCCTCGCCCAATCTCCTATTCGGTTCTCTCTTCTCCATCCTTTTAATAAAATATAAAATGGGTATTTATTTGTTGAAAACTTTTTATCATGGATCCAAATGAGCCTACATAAAGAGTCATCTAATACTATGATTTCAACAATTTCACTATCAGGTATAAGTTTACTTTTTAAAAAAAAACATAGGTATGTTTTACATCATTGGATTTTTAGTCAACATAATTAATTCATTATAGCTAATTTGATTGGGGAAATAAGGTAGGGATCTTTTAGTGGTGAATATTCATTAATTCACAAACATTTCAATATTTAGATTTTATATTTGGTAATTTTTTAGGGTTGACAGATGGAACTGGATCACCAAAATTTTAGGGATATATATTATTTTTGGGGTTAGCTCACCAACCCTTTATGAAATTATCTTAAAAATTACTTTATTTCATCACATATATATACCCATCAATCCCAATATCAAACAACAAAATATTTCTAATCTCTGATCAAATAAATGGCATCGCTAAATGACCACGTCAAATGACATGGCCAAATGATAGTGTCAAATGATAATACCAAATGAAACTGTTGAACTAGGAAAAGAGTAAGAAAACCAAAATTTTAAAAACTGAAAGATAGTCACTAAATGTACAAATAAAACCTGACATGTGCACCTTTGAATCAACTACTAGTGAAGTTGTCTCTGGAAAACATGTCATGAATCCATTGGAATTGAATAGCTTCAGAATGCATAAAAAAACATATGAACTATACAAAAAAATGGTCCATATTAAAAAATATAAAACCCTGGGGGACGTAAAGATTAAATCCATGTAATAGTTTAATTTTTATGTCACTAAGGGTTTTATATTTCTAAACTACTTTTTTTGGTGAGCCCATATGCTTTAGATGGATTATAGAGATATGAAGCTTGAGGCCCAACTACTAAGAGTATAAACCTGGTAGTAGAGTCACTACACCTACAACTTGGCCAAAAAGATTGGTCTTACCTATACAATATTCATAGTAGAGTCAAATGGCTCAGTTGGATGGTAGAGATGAATGGCTTGATCGAATAACAAAGTTTAATGGCTCAACCAGATGGTGAAGTCAAATGAATCAATTTAATCATGGAGATAAATGGCTCAATCAAATCATAGATATAAATGGCATAGTCAAATGCCAAAGCCAAACATATCGACTAGATAATAGACATTGATAGCTTTACCCTTGGTAGATCTAGATGGCTCAGCTAAATGGAAAAGTTAAATGGCTTGATCGATGGTAGAGCCTGATGGTTTTTCCCTCAATAGAGCTAGATAGTTCTACTTGTGGGATACTTGAATGCCTTTGGTCATGGTATAATTGATCATGGTATTGTCATTCAATTTTATCATGGGTAGATCCATTCCACTCTACTATCAATAGATCCATTTGGCTCTACCACAAGAAGATACATTTATCTATATCATAGGAAGAGTCATTGATCTCTACCATGTGTATATTTTTTTGTCTCTCTTGTTGGTATATCCATTCGGCTCTATTTGAGGATAAAGCCTAGGCAAAGTTATTTGGCTCTGCCTTAGGTGTCAAATAACTTATCCATAATCAAGCAACACTAAAATAAGAGCTATTGGCTTGGAAATACCTTATTTGGTTTTGAAATACCTTGTTTTTAAGTGAAGGTGTATATGTCAAAAATAATGTGTAATCTATTATGTACCTGAATCTATATGGTGGAATGGTAATTTGAAGAAAAGTTTTGACATACCGATTCACCAAAGCTATGAATTAGATTTACATAAATGAATCTAAGTGGGTTTGTGATATAGCCTCTTAAAATGAACACCAGAAACAAGGTCCGTAATATGATAAAGAACATAAACTATCAACATATCCCATTCTAAAGCACTAACAACTAGCAAAAATGTCTAATATTATGTGTTGTAACAATTTATGATCACTTCCCAAATGAAAAAAAAAAAAAATTCTTTAACAATATAATTACTATATTATATGTGAAAAAATTATGTTTTTTTCCAACAAAAATATATTACATATATAATATAAAATAAACAAAAAGGATTTAAGCATCACCATTTTTGTACTTATTGTTTGGAAAATATTGTCTCATTAGCAGTAGATAAAATCATTGTTTATTCTTAACTTGATTTTATTTTAGATTGCATGTTTTTTATTTTTCTTAAATTTGTGAAAAATGATTACCTAAAACTATACTTGGAATGAATACAATGAATGGCTGTAAAAAATTATATTTAAAAAAACAACTTTAAAAAAAAAAAAGGATTTCCAAATCCAACCAACAAAAGACCACAACCCTCATGATGAAAATATTTTAAGAAGACTGTATATTTATTATAAAATGCTAGAAAAAAAATTACATTGGATAAGAAGCATAGGCATATATGAAGATAAGAAAATAAGGTTATTGAATTATTCATAACTAACAAAATAATATATGTATAATAGTTGATTCCCTGATTTGATTATCTTTTGTGAAAAATAAACAATCGTAACATACAACTCAAAATTTTAATGCAATGATTAAAAAATAATTTGTAAATAACATCAATAAACATTTAATATATAAACTTCTTTACAAGATAATCTCTTTATTTCAAATCTATTAACTATTGAACATAAACCAAAGGTAGTTAAATATCAAGTAAACTTAATAGCTTGTACAACCAAAAAATAATATATATGACTAAATATTGATATCCATGACAGCTAAAATTTTCCTAATTATTAACTTTCAATTTATTTAGTAAAAACTACATATATTTTTCATATTGAACATAATATTTTACTTAATATAGAACATAGTGAACATAATATTTTACTTGAGAATGGATTAAATTCCTAGGCTTATTTATACATTAAAATATTAGTCTATTGCTTAATTTCACATTCAATTCCTATCTTTGTTTATATATTTAAATAAATATAATATATTTCAAATAGATATTAAATTGTCAGAATGCACTCAATTTTGATATGGTTAAAATTTATGCATTTGATACTTTGATAAAAAAAAATTCCCATTCTATAAATTTATTTTCCAAGATCTACGTTTTGTCCAAAAATAAATGGTTTAGAAGTGTAGTTTGGTCTTTATAATCACCCCCAACATTAAGTTTTGATCTGACATATTTTGTCTCTCATAATTGTCATAAGATTGACTCTTGTATTTTACATCTATATTATCTCAAAACTTTAGGCTTCCTATAATTTTCTATATCAAATATCTAAACCACCCATTGTTTATCCATTGGTTAGGATCCATGTATGCATCAATCTACACTTCAAAGTTATATTAAAGAATGGTAAATCAAAACTATGTTTAGGCAAAACTAATGTTGTGACTTTCACTTTTGGTTTTATTTTAATTCAAAAATATCTTATGCATGTGCATGTTAGGTTTTCAATTCTAATGGATAATACAAATTATGCATTTTTTTGAAAACTTGTATATATCAGGTTTCTAATACTGATGGCTAACTGATCTGACATGTTTTCTAGTAGGTTTTTTCTTAGTTTTTGTTTTATCTTGAATAGGTACTTACATACTTCAAATGTTTCATATATTTTACCTAGAAACTTACCATGTTATATCACATCACCACATTGAATTTTCCTACTCGCCTAGAGCACCCAATGATGAGCTAAGTCACCAACCCATTCCATTTCTTCAAGATGATGATAGGTGACATGTGCACTCATCTGATTAATCTAATGTGATCAAATCACTTAAAAAAATAACAAATTATATTAGTGAATTGGAAAAATTATATATGTCATTGTGTCATGTTCGCACTCACTTGGGGATTGAAATATTAAAAATTACATTATACAGACACCCCAAGCAAGCAAATCATAGAAATATAGACAAGTTTCATGATCATGTTAACTTGCCATATGGCGCACATGAAAATAAAAAGGTAAAGATTTGGGATGTTGATCCCCAAGATCTTATTAAATTTCACAATCTTGCTAACTTGGAACCATGATAATAAATAAAATTTACACATCAAGGATTCATATTATGGTAGTCACATGATAATAACAAAGACACTAGATAATAATTCTTAAACTCTAGAAAAATGGCATCTATCAACACCAGTATGAAAAATAATGTAGAGATAAGGATAAAAAGACACATGGTAAGATTTATAAATGAGGGATGATAGGAATCTTATTGTGCACTCAACCCCTCTCACCAATAGTCAAATATAATATAGATTAAATTTGTATATAATTGTATCCTACTGCATCCAATAAGACTTGACAAGAGAATTCAAAGTTAATAATATATTTATAAACCCATTCATCCCTCATCCTAGAGTAGGAAAAGATAGGTAGGATGAAGATATCCCATCTAGACAATAAGATGTGGCATATACACATGAGGTTAGCCAAATCTCACCTCTATTTATTTTCACTGCAACTCCTTCACTACCTAAAGTAATAAAAAGGGTCTTATAAGTTCTAAGTGTACAAATGTATTATTTTATATGATCCTTTTTCCTATAATCACCACTATGTAATAAGTCTTACTACCTTCCTTTCTTTAGTTTTTACTATTTCTCATCCCTCATCATAAGATTGTGAATTTACACCACCATTAGCACTATCTGAATCACATGTGTAAATGTCTACACTTCCTAGCACACCCCAAAAACCTAATGCTACTCTCACTTCATTTCCACATGTTAACCCAATAGCCCCAACATATACCACATCACCTCTCACAAGGTAGGCTCTCATTTATACTAAGGAACATATTGTGTATAATATAAAGCCCAAGACTCTCCTAGCCTCATCATAGAATACTCCAGCATAGGGAGGAACTATGGAGAGATTAGACAAAGAAAAGGAGAGAAGAAGAGGTTCAAGAAGGTCAAAGCCCTTTGATGTAGTAAATAGTCAAGAAGAAGAGATTATGTGGGCTACTAAGGATGAGTGTGTATCTGATATAGAAATAAAATGATCATAATATATCAGTGAAATTATAGAAAGTGATCCTAAAGATGGATGGATGCCTAAAGATGAAATTTAGTTACGAGGAAATAAAATATTGGGAGATCCTATAGAGCTATTATCAGATATTTAAGAGGATAAGGAATGTGAGGTAAATTCAAAACTACAAACCTCATCAAATGAGCCATCATCAACCACACATCTATTCTCTCCAATTTATTATGAGCTAACACACTCCCACATCATTCTAAAATTTCAAATAAAGACCCAATATTAATTGAATATCCTTATTTGAGGTCTTCAAAACTAGAAGTGTATAACACATAAGTTTGAAAAGCATAAGCTTAAGGAATTTATCTAAAGATAGGAGGATTTAACTTCTCCTTTTGATTTTTTTTATTTGTTTGACATGATCAATAGGAATTTATCTCATTATTTGTATTATGTTTAAAGCTTGTAGGAGGATCAAACATGCACATAGACCATGTTATATGATTCAATTTTGCCTTTGATTTTAATTTAGATCATGCTTATATTTATGGTTGAATTATGATTTAATGGCTCACTGGGATGACATTTTATGTTGTTTTGTGGGTTATTTTACTTTTTTAAGTCTTAAAATATGAAAATCCATACTCAATAGTTTCTTCAAACATCTTGGGGCTCATTTAATATTACCATATAGTCATTATGCTAAAATAGATCCCAAGAATACAAGTCATTGAGAAAGTGGATGATTGGGATCTTTCCATCCATGTGTCATTATCTTGATAATAAGTTCATGATAGTTCCATGGGTACACCATCCTAGGCAAGCATATCAATGAAATCCATTCACATGTCATTTTCCCACTGACTAGAAATATTGTCAGCACAATTCCATGTAAAAACCTTCCCATGTAAATAAATTATTGAGAGTCATCCACATGTCATCATACTACTAACTCAGGGGTGATGTTACCATAATTATATATATGGGCCATCCTAGGCAAGCACATCAGTGAGATCCATACATGTGCCATCATTCCACTAGCATAGTGGCGATGCCAACATTGTTCCATGTAAATACCATCCTAGGTAAAGTAATCATCAAGAGATATCAATTTATCATCATCCTATTAATTTGGAGTTTATGTCAACACAATTTCATGTACGCAATATCCCTGGTAAGTGGGTCACCAAAAATAATCCACATGTCATCATCCTACTTATCCAAAGTCAAAGAGATCAATGTATAGTAATCCATAATTCATCTACTAGTATAATGGTGATAATCAAACACATGTCAATTATTCCATGTAATAAAATAATAAATACATGAATGTCAAGCCAAAAGGAGAAAAAGAAGACAACTACCACATTATCATGGCTAAGCATCCAAAAACAAGGAAAAGAAGCCACATAGAAATTAAATCCATAGAAGATGTTGTTATGAAATTCAAAATAAAAGAATAAAAAATAATGGAGTGAAACCCATTGATATAATTAATTCACATTAATCAAAATAAAACATTCAATTTTCATAGCTAGCACGTCAAATTATGTATAGTTTAAATTTACACATTCAATTGCATCAGATTGCCTTCTATCTATTGAATATATAATGTGAATCTAAATCTCTATTTCAAACTACAAATCTAGAACTCTATTTCAGCCAAGATTTTATATATATTTGATACCTTAGGCATTTTCAAACTATTGTTTCAATGAATTCATTGCCTTTCATTCAATTTCTTTATAAATATTCAATTATAGGGATGACTGAATACACTAATATAGGATTTGATTTAGTATCTCTAAATCATGATTTGAAGCATTAATTTACTTGTGATGAGGTAAATTTAGTGGATCCATATAAATCTAAAAACCAACTATCAAATTTCACATAGAGGTACGCAGATGACTTTTTGGAAATAAAAGTAGTAAGTCTCCATAATGTAGATGCCAAAATAGATTTAATGACCTACATTAACCTATTATTTAATTTATTTGTGTTTGGTAAAATCTCTATGAAAATATTAAATTTCATATTTAATAAGACCCCAACAACATATACTAGTGAAAATGCTTTCAAGAGGTATTACATAGTTCATGTGCCCAATATGACCTATCAACAAGATATGGTGATTTTCTAGCTTCTTGCTAACAACAACACTAACAAGATAAAAGTATTAATATTTTATTTCAATGTCCCTAATTTTATATCCCCATTACTTTTTTTAGGCCAAGGGTGAGATTACCATAGTCCTATGAAATACAATATATGCTTTTTCAAACATTACTTATGTTAATGAGATATGGGTCATGAATTTGGATATTATCGTAACATTCAACAAAATTATAGCCTTGGAGGAGATTATCAACTCTAATTTTATTATCTGAATCACAAATCTATGAAGACTAATATATGATAACTTTCATATGATTTATTATGTGGTGGATGTTATCACTATAACTATGTATCCATTATATGAGGAAGCTTAGTAACCATATGAATAATACCCAAAGAATAGAATCTCAGATACATTAAATATTCTCCATGTGAAAAAGTTTATAAAAGATATGAAAAGGTTGATTAAGACCTTTTATACCATGGTATATTAACCTATATATGATAATAAAATGTCTAGGATATATGATATTATAAATAAGACTTCAAAAGATAGATGATTATTAGTTATATCCTGAGTACACTATAATCATGATTAATGGTACTAAGGCATAACCTTTGTACCTACCCTTGATTGTGCCTGATAAAATAGATGAGTAGGAAATTGTTGATCATTTGAATAATAGTATGGATATTGAATTAAGTAAGGCTATGATAGCATCCACTCATCCAACCCTGATTAACATTGGTAGCATCTAATGTACAAGGTGGGACCAATTTCAATCTATTGGAATAATGAGGACACATTATGGATTGAACTAGGAACCATTCATATATTGGGACCCCAAAAAACCCATTAGAGAACATATCAACAAATATGATAAGAAGCTGAAAGTAAATGATGGGAACAAAGGTTACAATTATGATAGTGTATTTATGAATGTAGGGGATGAAACTGAGGTTTCTCTAAGAATGCACTAGGTAAATATATCCATGATTTTAGTTTAGATGATTTAATATGATCCCGTTATCATTGAAGATGATTCTAAATTAATTGAAAAGGACTAATTAATTTTTAAACATCTTCATTGACCTCCCCCTCATAAACAATGATATATGCTAGAGTATGTTGTCACATATAAAGAATCATATATTTACAAAAGTGTGGAGACTCATCTAAGCTCCCCTTTATACAAAGTTTCTATTGCTTCTCCTCCACACATATATCATTAAGAAACACCTAAAAGACCTCTTATAACAACTAAAATATTTTCCATGTTTTCACTACCTCCTCTAACCATATCTCAACAAGTAGGTCTTATTGATTTCTTAGATAATGTTTACATATTTTCTTTTTCTGGGTTACCACCTATTCTGGAATCAACACAATTAACAATAATACCTCAACATGTAGCTAAATTACCTTCACTAACCATATTTCCTCCAATAGTCATTACTCCTCCCGCTCCATTACCATATCCCATCACTATGGTGCCTTCATCTTCCATTTCACCATATATAGGGTCAAATGCTATTTCTACTAAACAAATAATAAGCCACAAAGAGAATCCCAAGATTCTTCCTATTTCACCCCATAAGGTATATGTAGAATGGAAATAACAAAAAAGTTCCCAAGTAAAGGCAAGATTGAAAAAAGGGTAGATTGAGTTCAAACCCTATGGAGATCTATCATAGTGAACATAAAAACAAAATATGGGGAACATAAGAAGAATAGGTGTTCAAGATATACATAAGGGAAACACATTTATTAAATGAAACAACTAACTTTTATAAAAAAAGATAGTGAATGCCTGAAGCAAATACTTAGAATATAAATACATAAATATTAGTAGAATTTGAAGATTTTAGCCATGAAGATGTTAACTTAGTGACCAAAAAAAATTTAGATAAAGAAAGGGATATAGAAGAAGATGGAAAATCAAAACTATAGACTTTAGTACATGAAACATCATTAACTACAGTTCTAAGCTCTCTAACTCAAGTAACTACTCTAACAACTACAATGACCAATGTCCTGATTATATCTCCATGTGTTGTGAATCTACCAATTCCTCATTATTTGATTACATCCTATATTATTGGTGATATAATTGGTATAGTAGATATTGTTCAATCTTTAAATTTCTTGGGTCAAATAAATAAGCCTTAAGTAGATATAGTGCTAATATTTCCTACTATAGTCCAGTTTAATAATAGGGATCCCACTACTACTATTATGACTAATAGTTTTACATGTCCATCAGTGATAGATTACTTGTAGAATTTAATTAGCATGCAAGCAACTTATTCATTATTTAATGGAACTAGTCCTCAGTTCCCTAAGATACTAGAGAGGGTAGATTTTGAAAAACCGGTGTCTAGTTTCATTTTTTATATGCAATCCACCCCTCCTAAGTTTTATACATAATTAGGAATGCCTATTGGCCAAGATGAATAAATAGGAACTCCTAAATTTTAAGTGTTTAGATCTATATGGAAGAGTAAGTAAATTATAGATATGTTATCCCAAAAATAAGTCATTGGAAGGAGGAAATGCATTTCCCGATTTTCCTGTAGGATGCACATCTTCCCCCACAACCATGCTTCTTCTTGGATAATCTCATTCATCTATTCCTATAGTGTAAGAAGATACAATAGAGTCACATGTTACATTAAACGTTCCTTCATTGATCAAATAACTAAAAGAATAAGAATATGGAAGGAAACACCTAGTGATTTCCAAAAAATAATAGTAAAATTCCATTTTGGTAGACAGATAGATAACTTAAGAATGGTTGAAATAAAGACTATGATTGTAGAAGGACAATGTGTTGAGTTCGAGTAGAGAGAAGACATATTCATTGGAATAGAGATAAGAAATTTAAATCCATCAAAGCTTGATAGGTACAAATACTATTCTTATAATTTTGTGGATGTTATTGGTGGGGCGATAAAATAAATTTTAAAAGGTTATGATCAACCTATTAAGAGACCACTAGAAACAAGCACCATTCAAACTCTTAAGGAAATTGTAGAAAACTTGTAGGGGTAACTTGTATATAGGATAATTAATTTAATAAGTTCAACTAGTACTATATCCTAGCCCAAGTGGGTGGACATAATTCATTTAATCTATAAAATAAATGGCATTGATGGGAAACTTCTTTTTATAAGCCAAACAATCAGAAATAAGGCTTATGCCCCTTTTAAATTTAATAACAACTAAAGTTGCATTGGCTTGGAATTTTGTTTTTTCTAAGATGGAAAACATGCTTAAACGACATCAAGATATATGAGCTCTAACACAATAATTTTCAAATCAAGAAAGAGAAGTAGTCTCTATTTTGATTGATATGAGAATCACTCAAGTAAGAACTACCCTAGGATAATTAGTGCATAATCCCATTTTAAAAATCTTCTTCAAGAAACATTTGATATATTTTTAGCTAAGATGTAGGGCATGGTCTACATGACCAATGATGAGATTATGAAATGAGTTAATTTTTTGAGAGACCAAATTAAAATAACTAAAGAATTTTAGTCAAAGAACTCTATTTTCGGCAATCACCATTGCACATGCATGTTTTGTATGAAAGTTGTCACAAAGTTCTCTTTTTACACATGTATTTTTAGACTTCACTTGAGAAGATGAGGCCTTCCCCATGCCAAGCCCATATATATTTGTATCCTCCTAGTCCCAAAGGGAGGATAATTTTGGATATGAGATAAATATAAAAATTTGAGGAAAATTTTACAATTAGCCTTGATGTGCAAACCTTCAATCTTTTCCAAACTTGTGGATTGTGTATGAAGTATTATCGTTCTTGTATCTTAGTTTTTTCTGCAAGAGTTATCTTTTCAATAAAGTTATTATGAATGTGGTATTATTGATTTCAATACCTTTTATATGTTAATCATAACCCCCCTTGTAGATGTGATAACACAATCTTATAAACATGATAACTTTCAATTATATATTATTGAGTTTACTATATTTCTTATTTCCTTTGATGTACAATTGTGTGTGATTCATGGTGTGCTCTGCATAGATTATAATAAACATTATCAAAAGCTTACTTTTCCAACCTTTAGCTCAAGTGTTGTTCTAGAAAGGTTTCATATTTCTTGACCCATAGGCCTCCTTTTCTACCTTACCTTTCCATATTGTTTGAGTTTATTTTGGTGTTACCCACCCTGGCTTAGATCCATGATATATAAGTCTATCCCAAGTAGTTATAGATTCATTCATATCCAAACCCATATATGCTAAACAACTACTTCACTCTTCACTATTCTAATAAGAGGTTGTTTACAAAACCCAATACCTCGTAAATTGTGCCCTAGAGTGATTTTATTTTCATAGATCTTGAAATGTTAGAGGCCACCTCTTAATGTTACAAATGAACTTATTGAGCATGTACAGATTGAAGCCATGAATGTATGTGACATAATTATATTGATAAGGTCTATAAAGGATTAAGTTCCAGCCTAAATGGGGAGACATATATCAATTTGTTAGTAAAATGAAGAGCATAGAGGCTAAGATCCATTTTTTGAGCCAAGATACAAGAAATATTACATATGCCCAATTGAATTTAATTACAACAAGAGATGCTCCATGGGTACAAAATCATATAGTTTCTAGAAGACATAGCTTGATTTAATGGCGTAAAAAAATGTGAGCTTTAGTTCATTAGTTTAAAATTTAGGAAAGACAAACTATGTCAATTTTGAAAGACATGAGGGTTATTTGAGTAATTAATTGCCTTGGGCAGTGGGTACTAAAGCACATTCTTGAGAATCTTCTAAAGGTTGTAGTTGATAGTTTTACCGTAGAGATTGAAGGGACCATTTATAGAACTAATGAGGAGATTCTATATATAATAAATTTTTCTAGAGATAAAATATTTCCACAAAATCACTTTTATGTACAGGAAATAATAGCATTGAGCACTCATAAAAGGATGGTGAAAAAGCTCCCACAGTTGTTCAAGCAATCTTTGCTAGATTTTGAGGGTATTGATATCAATTTTTAGGGTATCCATGCCTTATCATCAAGTAGCTTTTGTAATTCCATGTTCACTTGTAGCCTAAGCTTATCTTTGTTTGTGCTATTTCCTATGACTAAGTATTCTTTTAACAAAATTTTCCTTTTTGGTGGTTATATTGTAAACATGCATGATATGCATAATCTTATACATATAGTTTATTTCTAGTAGTTTATTTTCCATTGACCAGGATTGTCCCAACATTAAATTTACTTATTCATTGATTTCAATGTACTTATACAATTTTTAAAAAAATCGTATTTGTCTATGCTCACTACAATATGGACATTTAGCCTTTATTTGCTGAATCTCCAAATCCTACACATTTAATGAAAGTGGAAAAGTCAAAACCTATTAAAAAAAAATGTTATATACATATTATAGTGCTTATTTTTACATAGCAAAAAACATCAAATTATATGGAGAAGGCCACGTATAATTTGGCATCGTAAAGTCAAAATTGACATCTACTTCGTCATAAATAGACCATGTCAAGTCCATCCAAAGCTATAACACGTGATTACAATAATCTATTTACATCGACATCTATACAACTTCTTATATCAAATTTTTTATTTAAGATTAACCAATCAACCTATTTATATTTCCTTTTAAAAGTATAAATATATTTTATATCCACTTATATTTTTAGCAATCAACAACAAACAACAAAAAAATATATTAATTCCAATAAAAACTTTGACGCATGATGTCATTGTATTTTATATATAATAGTGGTATCGAAATTGCGTAGGGTATCTTTACTTTTAAGTTTAATTGTGACCAGTTTTAATTTTATTGTGTCCACCTGAAATGCCACATATGAAATCGAGGTATTGCCTGGTGTTCAAATGACTTTACAAAGTGACCTTCGTTCTCCCAAATAACTTTTTACGAGGCTGCAGTTTTGTTTTATTATGAATTCCACTTTATATATTCTGTGGGTCAGCCCTTTATCCTATAAAATGAAATAAAGTAGTTGCAATTATATTTTTATAAATAAATACACAGGTAACTCTAACTATAAAATTATGTTACAGAAATATGACACATGGTAATCCTCCAAACCGATGGAATGACGAAGTTATTTTTTGTTAGGTTTCCTCCACTTTTGTGTAAACATGTTATACATTGCAGTTTTTGTATTTTTCGCATGCATCCACACTTCCGATTAAATGAAAAATGATCACCTTTTTTATACTGAACATATTCAATGGAAAAATCGGATCAAAAGATTAAAAATTCCGAACGAATTTTATGTTATAAAATATGTTAAAAAAAATACGACACATGGCAATAACTCATAAGCCATGTTGTAAATGGAACAACGAAGTCTCTTTATTCTAAGGTGGTCTCCACGTGTTACAATATGTTTAATTTTCTCACATGTCCTCACTTGCGCGCAAATAAATAATGATCACATTTTTTTAATAATTAAAATATGCAACAAGTAAAGTCACCGTAGTCTGAATATAATGAATCTACGTGTCCATTAAATAGTGTTCTAACATCACTTATGAGTGAAAGTAGTCGTACCATGATACCCATATGACCCTCATTCTATAAATTATTATTGTTGGATTAAATTAATCCAATGGCCTTCCATGGGTTTCACTATACCAATAGAATGTGGTTTATAATGTAATGTGTCTATGCACTTCATGAAAGTAAATTTCAACCAAATATTTTAAGGTGATGTTTGTTGGCATGGCATTCGTATGGATGACACTCATCATGATTACTATATATTTCATTTTTCATGAAGTGAAAAAAATAAATTGATATAAAATAATAAGAATTTATTATTTTGAAATTTTTATATATAAATAAATATGGTCAATGTATGATACCAATATAGATAATAAGTTTTTTTAATTTGAAGGCTCATCATCATCATCATCATCATCATCATCATCATCATCATCATCATCATCATCATCATCATCATCAGACATGTTATAAATTATTAGCATGATAATAGATATATACTAATATGGTTATTTTTTATGATAAAAGTATTATAACATAAATTAAATTTATTTTAAATAAAATAATTACACATTCATTAAATTTATGAATCTAGTTATGGATACATATATTAAATTATAGTTAATATCAATACATAATTTAATATTATAAGATTAATATAAATGAGTTACCAATTTAATATTGGTTCATCTCAAATACATGACAAATTAATGATATTAGTATTTTTGAGTTATGAGCTTATAAGTAGAAACCCTTCTCATAATTTTTTAAAACAAAAAAAATATCCACATCAATATTTCTCATGTCTCTTATTTATCTCTATTAAAACCAAATTTCATGATTATGAACTACATCCTCACTTAACACTTTATTTATATTTCCACTCAATATCATATGTGAATATTTTATCTTATACCATAATTACAATTTAAATATCAAAATATTCCATCTTTATTGCAATATTACCTTTTGTTTATTATTTTTATATATATAACCCACTAAAAATAATCCATGTGACCATGAAACCACATATCAATAGATAAAATATTATAGTAGAATTTAAAAATTGAAAAGTCAAACAACATAGTTACCATGTGTAAAAACAAAACACATTAACATAACTTTTAAATTTTCAAATGTATTTTTTTTATTCTTTTAATAATCATATTATTCATAATTTTTAGCAACAAAAATATTTTACATTTAACTTTTCATAGATATAAGGAATATTATTAATTTAAAATATATATTTTATTTCTTTTAACCTCATTTTAATTAAATTCAATTTCATAGTTAAAAGAATTCAACTAAAAGAAGTTGTAATTATAAATTTTTCATATTGTCAAGAATAAAGGTCATATTCTTATTTACATCACCTCATTTTTATTATATTTGTTTTTATAAATACATTGTATAATTTAAAACTTGGCATTGAAATCAATACTACTTGTATTAACAAAAATTTCACACAAAAACTACATAAAAAACAGAATTACCACCATCTACTTACTCAAGTATTCTATTTCCAAATAGTATTTTCAATTAATTAAACTAAATATATTATATATTCTTAAAAAAATACTAATAAAAATGCATGAATACATTACTAAAGCACCTTAAATCTAACATTTTATTTTAACATTCCAAAACAATAAAATGATTTGTTGTTATCTAAAAAATTTCTATTATTTATTTAATCTTATACATTTTAAAGTAATTTTCACATTCTCAAATTTTCATAATTTTTTGTAAACTAAATATTTTACCATCTAATATAATGTTACTTCAACAATAATCAATAAAATATTACTTCAATAATAATTACTACCACTATACAAATGTTATAATACTATGTCAACAACCTACATAATCTACATATTTCAATACATTTATTCATATCAAATGACTTTACCACTTAAATTTATAATATTTATATCTTAATTTTATTTAGAGTTCAATTTGAATACCACAAATTATTTTTTAAATATAATTCTAATAAATTTATTTAAAACAATTATTGAAAAACTAATCATTATGCACTCATATTTTCCATAAACTTTTGTCTAAATATTTGACAATTGTTTTTCACATTATATGTTTTAAAACATGTTAAAGTTATTTAAAATTATTCCAAGTTATGAATTTATATTTTTTGTTTAGGCATGTGATTTCATTATACTCAATTTTCTAAGGTATATTTTTATGTTAAATTTATAATTAATTTTTTTAAATTAAAAAGTAAAAATATTATTAAATATTATATTATTTATATTATTATGTAAATGAAAATAATAATACAACAAAAATTTATAAAAATTATATATGAATGAAGCTTAATTACTTTCTTGGTAAGAGGAATTGAAATTTTATTATTGAGAAACTTGTATGTAGCCATCCTTATGGAAAAATAATAATAATGGTGATGATTTGTACATAATGAAATAATCTCATTTATTAGGATCAATGGTAGCGTCATGAATACATTACAATGATATAACTATATGGATTAAAAAATTTAGGTGTAAATCTACTTTACTAATAAATTTTTAGCATCATCTTAATCTATTAATAAATGTGATTTAATTTGATAGTTTATTATTATTTAATTTGAAAAACATATACAAATAAATTTCAAATATTTTTTTTTCCACATATTATCTATTAAATGAAGGAGGATGAAATTACACCAATTAGAAACTATAATATAGACAATAATAATCTAATTATAGGGTCAAATTATCCCTTGGGAAACATGGGTGAATTTTTAGTGGTAGACATAACCTAAGGCATGAAATAATTAGGCAAGGATTCAATAAGGATATTGTTTGTCCTTTATCCAAATTTTGATTATAATTTCTTATGACAAATACAAAATTAAGTAAAATGGACATGGAGACCATTTGATTTTCCTCACATAGAGTTAATTATTTATCATGTAAAACATAATTTTTGATGAGAAGATTTATTTAAAGCTGTGATAAACAATTATTGACTATATTATCATTAGAAACGCTATGATCCATTTGTATGCATAATTATTTTTTATGGTATGGTTTTCTTCACTCTTCAAGTGACGAGTATTTTAATTATAAATATAGTTAATCAAACACCTAGTGATAAGCTACAAGAGCCTTTTCATTGAAAAATGATATTAAAATGCACTAATTATTTAATGATGCATTGATTAAAATAAAATAATGATATCATCCTTTAGGTAATTTACATTAGAACCAATTAATAGTTTGAGATATACTTTCAATTTCATGCTAACTACCCATGCTATTTTCATAAGCCAAACACACTATAATAATATATGGCTTATGTTTCGTAACAAAAATATAAATTAAAATTTATGATTTTATTATGGAAATATATCACATTGATCCTTATATAATAATATTGTATTATAGAATTTAAAGTAATAATTTTTGCATCTTAATATTGAATGTATTTTCTCATTGGATTGTTTCTTACATCACTTGAATGAATGGATACTTAATCATCAAATGATTTGGGGACATGTTCGACTCAGACACCCTCAAGGCAAGTGCATATTATACATAGGGGGTATTAAGGTATAATTTTACTACTCTATCTCTTATTCACTAAAAAAATCTATTATTTTTTACCCATTTTTCAATATCCAGTTAATACTAAGACATATTCTCATTTCAATATAAATAAAACTTACATAAAAAAGTGAGCAAGGTAAATAGACTTGTACGAGATAAACAAATAACAACAAGGGTATAAAACTAGTAAACATAAACAGAATCATAGTCCAAATAGTGAAATGTAAGGAAGTTAATAGAGATTAATTATAATTTCAAGAAAGTAATCAAATGTTCAAGACTATAAATTATCATAATGAATATAAAGTCCCTAATTCCATAACAACTTTATATGTAAGCCTCGTCAACCCATGTAACATTTCCACATAAGAATTAGGTTACACTTTATGGAGATATCTCATTAGACATAATATAATTTCCATAAGAGATAATAGTGTGGTACTTAACCACCTCTCCCATGCCCTAGGGGAAGCATATATTACATGTATAAATATTGCCCAATTATCCCAACAAAAATGTTATATGTAACCTATTATTTTAATTCATTAATCCACCCAATAAAACAATAGATGACGAAATTAAAAATGATATTAATAATATGAACCACATAGACTAAAATAAATCCATTCATTATTTTATAAAATACCAAATTAAAAAAAACATTTACTAGTAATAAAGATCAAATAAAAGATCATAGACAAAATTTCATATTTGAATAAGGGAATTCAATAAAACATAGTCATTATGATCATAAGAAAAAAATCTCTTTTTTCATATAGCCAAAGCCTAAAAAATATTAAAGATAATAGAAATACTTCTTGGGATATTAACTTTTCACATTAGTACAATTCCATATTTTTATTTACCAATTTATCTTCATATTCCATTAAATTTCTTACTGAATCCCAAAAAATCAATGAACACACACACACACACACACACACACACACACACACACACACACACACACACACACACACACATATCATAAATGTTGTGTAGTTTTCTTTTCTTGTCACTCTATTTATGTTAGCTATGTTAGATATATCAGTCTTCTAGGACTAATCTAAGGACAATACAAATAATGGGATTTATTTACTTAATCATACACTAATGGATTATAATTGATTTTTATTTAAAACATCTACTCTTCCATTTATTCTTTTTATTGTTGGCATGTGATTTTCTTCACACTTATTGACCATTAATATTTTTCATTGGGATAAAAGTCCCATTGATTTTATTTATTGTGTTGAATGTGTTTCCTTCTCACATTTATAAAATTCACATGTCATATTCCCTTTTATATTTCATTCTTATTTATAATAATGTGTTCATATAGTTTATAATTTAACATGTTTATTTACATTTAATTATTAAACACTAACATCCAAAGAGTTCAAGTTATTGTGTATTTTTTGTATGCAATGTGGATGTCAATTTTTTGAGATCTCATTATGATATGTCAATTGAAATACCACCCTAATGGTTATTTTTTAGATCCCATAACAAAATATCTCAATAAATATATAAATGTATGTTTATTTTCTAGTCATCTACATATAAAACTAGATCAATCATAATAACTTTTTGGTATAACAAGGTGAATCCATAATCCTAATAATCCATGTCATAAATAAATAATATCATATTCAATCATGATATATTCAATTCAATCAAATAATTTAAATACCACATCATCATGTTGAAGGTAAATATAAAGTGTTGATACAAAATTATGATCTCATAATCACATAAACATATATGTATCCACATAAGTGTCTTAACATATAAAAAAATAAAAAATCCATAATAGAATCACAAAAAAAGGGGTGACTCCCATGATAATAAAACAAGGGTCTAAATGTGGGTTATGACATTATAGTTGACATGAATACACAATAGCAATATTGTGCATTCATACATAATCCTACTAGATTAATATGGACGGGTTAACAACTTATTTTTGCTTCCTTTCAAGTAAATTATAGGTTATGCTATTTGGACTTGTGGGTTATGGTCCTATATGTGGAACTTCATCCCGAGTTTTTAAAAAGTGAAAATACACCCACACCAGTTGGATTCACATCTCGTATTTCTCTTATGGAAGCCACATGTCATGATAATGAACCACACCCTTACCTAGATATTCTTTTGTCTTTCCTCTAGGCATCACGTGTTGATTTTTTCTATTATTACATTATATGGAAATTTAAAAACTCAATTTAAACATCAAAATTATTCCATTTATTTGTGCAATGTGACCATTTTGCCTTCCAAACATCTATTTATTGTCTACTTTATCATGACCAAATCAAATTAACTTATATAGATATGAAGCAGAGATTAATAGAGTGTCATTTTTATTTTAACGTCACTTGGACTATACAATTGAATAATAAAACAACATTCTTACCATATGTATCAAAATCACACATTAACTTATCTTTATAAATTGTAATTATTGTTTTTTTAGTTTTAATGTCTAGTTTATTCACATTTGTAATCTACAATTATGTTTCACATGGTAAATTTCATAGTAAAAAAAACATTATCAATTTCAAATATAAATTCCATAGATTTTCAACTCATTTTCAATAAATATAACTCCACATTTGATAGAGTTCAACTAGGAGAGGTTCTGGTTGTACATTTCCCCTCATGTCAAGAATAAATTACATATGTATATTTAAGTCAATTCATTATATATATAAAAATGTTTATAAATACCAATATTCAATTGGCAATTTATGTTTCAAAATTTAAAACAATACTAACTACATTAATGGAAATATGAAAAAAAATATTTCATAAAGGATAAAACATATACCATCTACTTAATAGGACAATTCACTTTGGAATGGATATTTTAAATTAACCAATGCAAATATATTATACATTGCAAAAAAATAAAGTATAAGCAAGGTACATGAATATGTTACATAACCACTTTAAATAGAATCTTTTCTTTTTAATATTTGAAAATAATAATTTTAAATGTCCAATCTAATTTTACTTCAATGAAAAATTTTACAACTATAAAAGTGTTATAATACTCTATCCACAAAAATCAAATCACTGGTCCCCTATAGACCCTAATGGTATTTTGAGACTTATACCTCTTTTATCCCAACCTAATTTTTGGTCCAACTAAAAATGGCTAGTTGTCATACCTCTCAAATGTAGTATTAGATCTTAATCTATCTATTTTTCATCCTTTCAAAATTAGATGCTTCTGAGTCTTGAGCCTTCATTATGTCTACCTAAGCTAGCTTTTGTATTACTTATTAATTGAATTATTTCCTAATTATTTATTCCTCTATTAGTTCCCTCTTGGTATTTCACTATAGCTACATATTACTCTATTATTTGTGCAATGTGACCATTTTGCATTCCAATCCTCTATTTCTTGTCTACTTTATCTTGACCAAATCAAATTGACTTACATAGATATGAAGTAGAGATTAATAGAGTGCCATTTTTATTTTAACGTCACTTGGACTATAAAATTGAATAATCAAACAACATTCTTACCATGTGTATCAAAATCACACATTAACATATCTTTATAAATTGTAATTATTGTTTTTTTAGTTTTAATGTCTAGCTTATTCACATTTGTTATCTACAATTATGTTTCACGTGGTGAATTTCATAGTAAAAAAAACATTATCAATTTCAAATATAAATTCCATAGATTTTCAGCTCATTTTCAATAAATATAACTCAACATTTGGTAGAGTTCAACTAGGAGAGGTTGTGGTTGTACATTTCCCCTCATGTCAAAAATAAATTACATATGTATATATAAGTCAATTCACTTTATATATAAAAATGTTTTTAAATACCAATATTCAATTGGCAATTTATGTTTCAAAATTTAAAACAATACTAACTACATTAATGGAAATATGAAAAAAATACTTCATAAAGGACAAAACATATACCATCTACTTAATAGGACAATTCACTTTGGAATGGATATTTCAAATCAACCAATGCAAATATATTATACATTGTAAAAAATAAAGTATAATCAAGGTACATGAATATGTTACATAACCACTTTAAATATAATATTTTCTTTTTAATATTTGAAAATAATAATTTTAAATGTCCAATCTAATTTTACTTCAATGAAAATTTTTACAACTATAAAAGTGTTATAATACTCTATCCACAAAAATCAAATCTCTAGTCTTCTATAGACCCTAATGGTATCTTGAGACTTATACCTCTTTTATCCCAACCTGATTTTTGGTCCAACTAAAAATGGCCAGTTATCATACCTCTCAAATGCAGTATTCGATCTTAATCTATCTATTTCTGATCCATTCAAAATTAGATGTTTCTGAGTCTTGAGCCTTCATTATGTCTACCTAAGCTAGCTTTTGTATTACTTATTAATTGAATTATTTCCTAATTATTTATTCCTCTATTATTAGTTCCCTCTTGGTCTTTCACTATAGCTACATATTTTCATTGGGTCCTCATTGTACTCATGGTTAGTTGTTTCTCGCTAGGAGGAGACCTAATCCTCCAAATGTATATTTTTGTAGGAACCTTTTTTCAATCTTTTTCATCTATTTCCTATTAGGGGTAGACCTAGATCTCTTGATGTGTTTGGGTATAATACCCACATCATTTATTAATGTTGGGTTTAATTTAATCCAAACAACCTACATACTCTAATATATAATAAGTATATCTTATTTTCATTCAAATTTTATTTTAATTATTACATACTATTGTTTAAATAAGTCATAAAAATATATTTCCCACAAATATAGTAACGTATATTTCCTATACTTTTATCTAAATATTTGACTAAAAAATTTAACAATTACATT
This sequence comes from Torreya grandis, assembly GCA_037957365.1. Lineage (NCBI taxonomy): Eukaryota > Viridiplantae > Streptophyta > Pinopsida > Cupressales > Taxaceae > Torreya > Torreya grandis. The sequence continues at coordinate 670,936 of JARHVA010006318.1, forward strand.
TATTTTAAATTTATTATTTTTTAAATTACATTTATTATTTTTTACTTCTCTAATTTAAGAGTTTAATCTATTGTCTTTAAGAATGGAGTATCATTACACTCACTTTTATAATCTATATTCTATATTACATTTATAAACAAAAAATTTCAATAAAAAAATTATAATTCTACTCAACATAAAATTATTAATAATTTAAATTATTATCTAAACAAAAAATAAAATTTTAAAATGAAACCTTATAAAAATAATTTCCATGATGTGGCTTAATTACAAGCTTATTAAGAGGAAATTAAATTTTATCACTAACAAACTTGTAGGTAGCCTTCTCTATGAAACATTTTTTAAAAATAAAATGGTGACAATCTTTATAGGACTAAAATATATTATTCATTATTTTTGATGGTAGTCTCATGAATTATAATGATAGAAATATATCAATTAAAAAATGTGTAAAATCAATTTATAGAAATGTTTCTGGTATTCTCTCAATCCGTACAAAGATGGCATACAATGTAATAACTTATATTAAAATATTTTTTTTACTTATATATGTATCTCAAAATATTTTTTTTCTCTACCCTAAATTTTTATTAAATAAAAAAGGATGACTAACATCATTATATAATACAGACAGAAATCATCACCAATATGTAACATATTGGGGAATGAGTGCAAACTAATTAGAGACTATTATTTAACATGAAAAAAAATAATGATGGGATTATAATTATATCTTGGGAAATATTGGCAAATTTTATTCATGGAATAATAACCTATCATGGTTTGGTGAGCATCCACACTAATGTAATAGGATTAGTTATGAATGAGCTTGCATTAACTTTTCCATATCTATGTGAGGTGTATTAAAGTTTAGGTATAGTGCTGGGCTCAAAAGTTTTATAAAAGGTTGCTTGAGTTAAATATATATATATATATATATATATTTTTAAATAAATTTTAGATTATCACTAAATGGTGCTAAATAAAAAAATATTATAAAACTAACACACAATACACTATACTATTATAAAGAAAACAATTTTTATAAATAAAAATATATATATATTTTTTGAATGAATAATTGTGTAGGGTAATATTAAAAGGTATAAAATAGAAAATTGTTATTAATAATAACTCTTGAAATGATCGTAAGTAATATATAACTAATAAAGCTAAATAAATTAATTTTATCCTTGATAATTGACAATTAAAATATTAAAAACAAAGTAACACCTAGTTTCAATCACATTAATGGGCTACAAAATAAATTGTGATATAATTATTGAAAAACATTAAGTAAGTTAGTGGCCACATTTGCATAACGTAATTCCCAATTAACATTTTTTTACAAACAATACATAATTATGCATAGCTAAAAACTCTCACTTATGGAAAATTGAGACCCATGTATCAAACATACCTAAACATAATTTAAATTTAAATCTATATTCAAATGCACTTCCAGAGGCCATACTCACATTAAATATTTTATTTTACCTTTATGATGTTTTAATCCTATGTGTATAATATTATATCAATGTCTCCTCTTTTGATATTTTACATCTTCTAAAAGTGTTATTCATGTCTTATTTATTTTTGTAGAATCATGATGATCACATTTATTAATCATTATTTAAGATAGAAAAAATGTGATCATGGGGATGTGTGTGATGTTTGTAAGAAAAGGTTTATGCATGTGTCAAAATATAATGGTTTCAAATTTATTTTTGGATCAAAGCATACAATCAGAGCAAGGTCAGAAACTAGACTCAAGAAGTTTCATAGTGGATGATGATGACCATTTGATGGATCATATCCTTTCAAAGAAAATCCAATTAGTTATTTCAAAGAAGGAAGGATTGTCTTATGAATCACTGGATTTCACCATTCCAATTCTATCAATCTTTGAAGGAGGCAAAGATTAGATAGTTGTGTGTAACAAAAACATAACTAAAGGAAAGAAAGAAATAGATCCTTTTAAAATAAACCTTAGATCTCAAATGTAAAATATGTAGCATGGGTTGAAGTTTAATTTTATTTATTTATTATTTATCCATGGATTGGTTGTCATCATTTATTTGCTGTCTTTGACATCCTTTGATCTTTTTATGTTTGGCATTCCTTCTAGATGGGTTGCCCATGTTTGATTTTTTTATTGGGTCAGATCCCTTTTCATAACCCTCTTTTACCATTAATAAAACCAATTTGTATTTGTGATGAGTTCCACATGTTTATTTCTAAATTCCTAAATTTCATTAAAGTGATAGGTGTGTTTAATATTTTTTTCAATGTGATAGAAACATTATTATTCATTATGTATATAAATGTCATTGAACATGAAATGATATGAATTGTAAATAAATCTAAGTGGATTTATACACTTTGAGGCTTTTATGATTTAAAGTATTATGAGTGACTAATTTTGATTGTGATTTAATAATTAATGTCCAAGAACAAGTAAAGTACTAAAAATCAAATTAGATATACAAAATATAAAAATATGAATATGGAATACATTAATTTAGAGAATTAGAATCATTGATAAATACTAAATTGAGAAAATATAATAAAACTTAGATTGGGTATATTTTATTATTAAACGTGAATACTTATTGTGGATGGAAATCAAATAAGAATAATTTGAACTATATCACATCCAAACAACATAAATTCAAATTGTGCTAGGAGAAGGTTTTATTTAAAGTAAAATACCACATTTCATCCTTGTCTATTGGTTCCCACCATGTTTAGATTGTTTGTTGGATTTTAAAATCTTTGTACGTACACATATCTATGAGGGTTTATTATTTATCTGTGTGTTCCAATTTTCCACATGAAAGATATACAAAATAAAAAAATGTTTCTCCTACACATAAACAAAATAGATTTAAAATGAAAAATGGAAAGAATATTTTTATGGTAATAATTAGTTATCCTTAGAAAACCATGCATAATCTAAGAGTTTCCTATATAGATATAAGTGCCTCAAGATAATGTTATTTTACCTCCTAGAGTATGTATACAAATATTGACTTTTTATATGAACGTGAATAGATAGATTTATCTAAAGTATTTATAATTAATGCCCTCAAATTATAATAGAATGAATATAGACTTCAACTATTAATTTTAAAATAAAGAGAAAATTCAATCAAAATAATAGTATTCTTTTGCTTAGTGTACAATGAAATTTTTTAGTGATTTGTAGATGTGTTTAGATAGGCCTTGATGTGATTATATAGATGAAAATTTTAATTATTTCCATTAGTTATCCTTGAGAAAAGTTATGGAGGGTAAATTTAAATGTATAAAAATTTTAAATATGTTGTTTTAACTTGGCAAACAAGGTTATACTACTAGACAAGGATGTATTTCATCCATAACTACATAGCATTGTATTATCCCACAAGGATAAAAATTACTATAATTTGGATGACAGGAGTTTTTAATCATAATAGATATGTCTAAATGGTTTTTCCAGTAATTTAAAGGTAGTAAGTGGAATAATGTATGATCCTATAGAGACTAAAATTTAATACAATGGAAAAGATAATAAGTAAGGCAAGGATGCCATGATTAAATTTTGTTAAACACTTAACAATTAAATACAAGGCACATATTGATTTTTTTTTTTATATATTGTTTTAGGATTTCACTTTTGATACATTGAAGACTATAAATTTTTATTGTGCCTGAGAAATTATTTTTTTAACTAAGGTTTTCATTAATGGCAGGTTTCACACCTGAATCTCATGGTGTGAGATAACCTTACAACAATTAATTTAATACCCCATATTTCATTTTTATCAAATCATTAAATTTCCTTTATACACTTTAGAGTATTATTGACTAGGTATATTTTATTTTTTAATGTTCGTTTTATATGAATTTTCTCAATACTCTTTAAGACCTATAGGTGTCAGTATGTGATAAGAAAAGTAATCATATTGGTAGCTAGTTGTGAAATTTATTTGGTCAAATATTTATCTATTATTATTTGAATTTAATTATCATCATCACCAATATTGTTATGTTCTATTTATATATGATTAGGATATTATAATTCGACCAAGAAGAGAAGGTCTATAATTTTCTCTTTTGGTGATGCAACAATAGTTTATGATTCATTTAGTGTACCCTTGTATATTGACACATCTATAATTGGGTTATTCTCATTTATTTTATTAGATTAAAAAACTTATTATTTATTGATTCCTTCTATTGGGATAATCTGTAATAGAATTGTTATGGAAAAACTAATACAACAAATTATGAGTTTCCTTAATTATTAAGTTGAATCAAATTAAAATATTTAAAGGAATAATTTTCTTCAAAATATTATATCTATGTCCATTATGCGTATAGCATGGATAGTAATACTTCTATATAATTTATATAATATCAAACTAAGAGTAAGGTATAAAAAAAATGATTTGGTCAGACCTAAAATATGGTCATCTATGTATTTGGTGCTATTGTCACATGTAATGATAATGATCTAAGTACCAAGTGTAGACTATATTCAAATCATATTATGTCTTTATCTTATTTTTAAAATATCCATATTGATGCCCAATGTTTATGTGAATTTTATGTTTCATATATTTAACCCTAATCTATTATCTATAAAGACATGGTTTACTCCCATATTTTTTTACATAAATGAATAAATGGATAATTTTTTCTACTATTTATTGGAAAAAAAATGTTACTTTCAAACTAAATTATTAAATGGATTTTTAATAGAAATAAAATGTTCCTTACTTTTATCATTAAAAATATTTATGTCATGTAATGCATCATATGGGATATTCTTGTAGATGGATGCTTTCTTTAGTAACTTAAAGATTAAAAACCATAGATTGGGTATTATTTAGATTATAAGTGATATAATACCCTTAATTTAGATTTTTTGGGTTAATGGGAGGTTGAGGAGAAGAAGGAACATGTGGACTAACTCTACTCTACTGTGCATTGTGGGACACCTAACCTTTTTTAATGGTAATAACATTAATAAAAGTATTTAATTTATGCATCATGAAATAATTTTGGGAATGATGGTGGTTACAAAAATATTTACATCTAGGGTGATAATAAAAAAAGATGAGTCATGCATGGTCTTCGGTGTTTAATAGTAACCAAAATATAATCCATTCAATATTTAGACAATATAAATTAAGAGAGATGAATATTATTCTTGATTGAATTTAGCTTTAATATTTTTGAATAATAATTTGACCCTTTTGAATATATATTTGTTAAAGATATTATGTGTCTTAGGAAATAAACATCGATGTACACATGTATCTTGTGGACACCATAAATTTTTATATAAAAACATGTTTAATATTTTTTAAGTGAATATATATGATAGAAGCATGTATCAATAGTTAGTGATATCCATTTATGTTTTATTTTCATACATTTCAAAGTTGATAAGTTAACATATAAGGGTCAAAAATCATTATTTTGTATTTTTCTAATATTTTTTTAATATGAAAAATATGATATCTTGGTAAATAGACATGTTCTCAATATATATATATATATATATATATATATATATATATATATATATATATATATATATATATATATATATATATATATATATATATATATATATATATATATATATATATATATATATATATATATATATATATATATATATATATATATATATATATATATATATATATATTAGTTTTTAATTAGTTTATAGAGGATAACTTGATAATATTTGGCCTATCTAAGCTTTCACGTAAGATTTATTAAAATACCAAGGTTAGTTAACTCTAAGTAGCCTTTTTATTTATTTAGATTTTTTAATTTCTCATGTCAACTCAAAGTTTGAGTTGATATTTATTTAAAAATAATTATATAATTATTTTATTTCATTCATGGTGAATCAATAAATATTAGTGTTAAAAAAACATGTGTAAGTTGTAGCCATGGAAATTCTTCTTTGATAGTTTTTTTATTTCATCATCTAGTATTATATATAGGTTTAGATTTTTAAGGTAATATCATTGTGATTTTGTATTGGGTTTTAAAATCATATTTTATTATAAATTTTGTGATTAAATCATGTGTGTAAAATATGGTGAAAGGAAAAGGAGCAATTTTTTAGATGAACTAGACTATATAATAGTTGCATAAGCAAGTGGAAGAATTGACTAAATTTATCACACACATTAAATATGAATTAAGAATGAGATTAAGTAGAGGAACAAATAGATCATGGAAAAATAAATTCAATAAGAACATGAATAAAATGAAAAACAACCATCAATTAAATAAATAATGGTTAGGGTATTACAGGGAAGGAACAAAGGGATCAAGATAAAGGTTTTAAAGTATGTAGGTAGTTTAAAACTATATGAGTTGATAGTATTTTTAATAAGAGGGAGAAGATTTATGAATATAAGAGTCTAAAAGAATAAAATACTATAAAATTTACATGCATAAACTGAAGAGTCATGAAATGATTTGATAGAATCACATGTAGAAAGAAATATAGATAAATGGTGAAAAAATGATCTAGACTTATAGAAAGATTGGGAAAAATATGAGAGTTAAATTTATTCCTATAGATTATTTAAAATTCTCTACATATAATTTTTTTAATTTAAGGGAAACAAATCATAGTGTATAGGACTATACATGTGTGTTTTAAAATTTATCCCCATGAGTGGATAATGAAAAAATAGAATAAGGGATGGATCCAAAGCATGCATATTCTTTGATTTTTTATATTTAATATTAATTAAGAATTAATAGAGGAAATAATATGTAATAGGATTACCAATTACCTTTGAAGGAATTATAAAAACCTAATAGACATGATTTTCAAATACGAATGGGGGAAAATGGTGGAAATCATTTCCAAGGTGTCAACATGGTTTTAATCCCACTACAAGATAACCATCCCATGGAATGAAAATTAAAAATGATTAGAGATAATTTTTGAAAATAAATAGAGGAAGATGGTTTTAGAGAGATAGAGGATATGGTGAGGTAGAGGATGGAATGGTCCAAAAGACCTAATGTTTGTTACAAATTTGGATAAGAAGATATAATATATAATTTTAATTTTCACTATCATTAATAATAAAGGAGTAAATAATATGGGCCAATATTTAATTTGCTTGAGGCTAAGATACAAGGAAAAAATATATATGTTATTGTAACAAACATAGGATAAAATATCATGATGAAGAGAACAATGATAACTCTAAGCGAATAAGAGGTGTAGAGTAAGGAAGTGAGTGATTCATGGATGCATACAGATATTTTTTTAACAAGGTAAACTTGAAGAAGTAAGGTGTTCAAATTATTTTATCATGGTGGTAGTTGTGAAAATTTGGTTTTTAGAGAAATGATACAAAAACTAGTTTTATAATGTGATTAGTATCCTTATCTCTAATTGATTCCATATATTAATAAAGGGAATGAAGTTATAGTAGATAAAATATGTTTTGTCAAGTTTTGTATATCAAAAAATCACAACAATGAAATATGATGTGATGTTATTCTATTGCATGTATATCATGTGCCTTTTTGAAGACCTTTGTTGTATGACAAAAGAAATTAATGATCGACCAAAAAAATGTATAATTTTTTATAAGATGGTTAAAAGGTAGTTTAGTTACCTCTTAAAGTATAAGTAAAATTATAAATAATGTTTTCCATAAAATAATTTATCAAATACAAGAATATGGAAGGTTTTTATTATGTATTAATACTAAATAAAAATATGCAAAACTCATCCAAATACCCATAGAATAAACAATAAGTTTTTTATAATATGAATATGTTATACTTGATGTGGCATCATATTTTTTACCACTAGACAAAGACATTAGGAAAAATATAAATTTAATCCTATAATTATCTCCACCTAATTAATAAACATAGCATTAGTCCAATTGAACATACTAAGTTGAATAGAAAACTTATCGAGTTGTTGAGAAAAGGTGTAGTGATGATAACATGAGGCCATGTGTAACACTAACAATGTTAATTATAAATAATGATGGAATATGGAAGATGTGTGTTGATAGTAGAGAAATAAATCAAATTACCATCAAATACATATTTCTAATACCTTACATGTATGATGCGATTGTCATGATTAAAAGATCAAAAATTATTAATTAAGATTTATCTAGGGAATGGATAATATTAGATTCATTTTTTGTAAAGGATTTGAATGCAAAATATCCTTAAACACTAAGTATGACTTCAATAAATGTATGGTGATGGTATTTAGATTATCCAATGTACACAACACATTTAAGAAGTTGGTGAATATAGTGGTGTGAGATTACATTAGTAAGTTTGTGTTGGTTGTTTTCATGATATTTTGATAATTAGTGAGATTAAAAAAGACAATTTTAAGAATTTAATAATGGTATTAGATTTATTATTGAACTAATAAAATATATCCAAATATGAATCCTTGGGTCTCTATCACTTTATTATTTCAAACAATGGTGTAAGAATGGATGAAGAAAAGTTGAAGGAAATTGCAGAGGGGAATATCCGAAACAACATATTGTAGGCAATAAGTTTCTAAGGATTAGAAATTTTTCACAAAAACTTCACTAATAATTTTATTGATATGGTTACACCAATAATATATTTCATGTGGGGAAAGAAGTTTGAATAGATAATCATAGCACCATAAATATTAAAAATATTAAAGAAGTTGGTAAAACCCCCATTTTAGCATCAACACATTTTAAAAAGTGCTTGAGTAATATTTTAATGCTACACATGTGGGAATTATTGATGTGTTGACTCAATAAGGAAACACCATATCATATTTTAGAGCAATTTTAATGAGATAATAAATATGTATTCTACATATATTTTAAAATTTTATGCCATTCAATAATATACTAGAAGCATTACATTTTTCCTAAGTATTTTATTCTATTTACAAATCATGAGGCCTTGAAGTATGTGAACACTCAAAATATTTAAATAATATGCATGAAAATTTGGTGTCTTTATTGTATGGATATACATTTCTTTAGATAAATAAACTATGAAAATGGAATCAGGGAGTTGATTCCTTTAGTAGGCAAGTGGGGTTATTGAATTCAATATTGAGTGAAGTATTTTGATTTGAATATGTTGAGGAATTATAATATACTAATGTAAATATCAGGAATATAGTTAAATAATGCAGGAATCCAGTAGTGGGGGAGAGAGGTATTATTTATCAAGAATATATTAAATATGATGGTTATCTCTTCAAAAAGAAAAGTTGTGTATTTTCATTGGTATATAAGAGATCGTTTTATATGAAAATTACGTTATAGTTATTTTGGTGGACATTTTGGTAAGAATAAAATAATAGATTTAGAGGAGCATACATTTATTTACAAAATATAATGAAATGTGTGTCAAGGTATGATGTAAGATAATGGGTATATTATAAGAGGATAAAATCCATTCACAATTTATAGGGTTTTGCATGCCATTACCATTAGTAAGAGGACCATGGATAGGTTTTGCTATGAACTTCATATTGGCAATGCTAAACACAAATATGTAATGATTAAATTTTTTTTACTTACATATAGATTTCATCTAAGAATCTTCAAATTATTAAATTTAATAAAACCATTGATTCCATGAGAGTATAAAATCTATTTTTTAAATATGTTTTGATATTTCATGGTGTTGTAAAAACCATTACTTCAAATAGGGATACACAATTTATAGGTAATTTTTTGAGGACTCTATAGAAGGCAGGAATAAAGTACAATTTAGTATTGCATACCACCCAAAAATAGATGAATAAGCATAAATAGTAAAAAATATCCTAGTAAATTTGTTGAGATACATATTTTCCAACAAGCGCAAGCAATGGGACTTAGATTTATCACAATCTATGTTTTAATATAATGGTTCCTAAGGGTGTTTTAAGTTTGATAAGTTACCAATTTCACAACATGTTATTGATGAGGTAAAATAATTTTAAAAATACATACAACATTGGAAAGAAGAAGTAATAATAAATTTACTTGAAATAAGTGAAAAGTATAAGGAAGAAAAAAATTTAAGAAAAGGTCAAAAGGTTTTTGAAGAAGCATATTTGTTTATGTTTTATTTTAAAAAAGAAATATTTCCCCAAGGAACATACAACAAGTTGAAGTACATATAGACTGGTATGTGTAAAATTATGAATATAATCAATGATAAATATTGTGGGATGATTTAAAAAAATACTTTTAATATTTATCTAATATTTTGTTTTTCATATCTATATTATTTCCATGGAGAAGATTACAAATTGGAAGAAGTGGATTGGAGGTAACAAGGACCAAGGAAAAAGAAAGAGAAGATAACACATGTTATACATAAGAATATACTGAACATAATAAAAGGTAACTATAATAGGTATTTGGTGTGATGGTAAGGAATAAAATATGAATAAAAAACAAGGTTCTAGGATTTGAGATGAATAAAATTCACATGAATAAATGGTAAGGGTATAATCAAAGAAACTCATAGGAATTTAGTCTTTTTCCACCAATAGAGAATGATGCAGACACTTATCTTACATAGGCCATAATTTTTTATTCAAAAACACATTACATACATACATACATACATACATACATACATACATACATACATACATACATACATACATACATACATACATACATACATACATACATGCATACATACATGCTTGCATGCAAACATGCATGCATGGATGTATCTATATATGTATAAATGTGCACACGTGCACACACACACACACACACACACACACACACACACACACACACACACACACACACACACACACACACACACACACACACACACACACACACACACACACACACACACACACACAGAAAGAGGATAATACAACCATAACCAAGATTAGCTAGATAGGGTTAATTTTCATATATTTTGGAGGATATAAGAGACCATCTAAAGGTTTGTAATTAAATTTTAGTATTTTTTAATAAATTTATAATTTTATAAATGATGCATACTTTTAATTGGAAATGAACATAAATGAAAATTAATGAATTAGTGTGAATTTAGTGTGTAGAAATAACTAGATATTTTTAGGCCCATCTGAATTTGCATGTAAAAGTTTTTAAAAATACTAGTTGCTAAAAATACCAGGGTTAGTTAATTATAGGTATATTTTCTTTTATCTATTTAGATTTATTAAATTTTAATGTCAACTCCAATTTCAAGTTAAAATTTATTTAAATACTAATATTTAACTATTTTATTTCATTCACAAAGAATCAATAAAGATTTGTGTTCACAAAATTCTATGTAAATTGTTCCTATAAAATTTTTGCTTTGCTAGTTTTTAATTTCATTAAACATGTAATGATTACTATAATGGATGGAGCTAAGAAACAAAAACTATTTTCTTACATTATATCGATATAAAATTTAGGTGAATAGGATTAAACTAAAAATCAAGCCTCAAAATCCATCCTAAATATTTAAAATAGAAACCCTAATAAAATAAGGAAGAAACCCTACATGGAAAATTAAGGTTTTAAATGC